>VZSZ01006617.1:91233-173100 GCA_013398815.1 Ibidorhyncha struthersii
TTATAAATTATAAAAATGAAAATAATATATAATACATAAGAAAATAATAGAAATAATGGTAATATTTTAACAGTAACACATATACACATGACAAAATAACAGGTCCATTAATTTGGAATATTTTCTTTCTAATATTACAGTTACATAATAATTTCAGTTTACTTGCAAGGAAAACTTAATTTATTTTTTTTTCAAAACATTCTGATACCAGAATTGTAACCATAAGGCTCTAGAAACAGAACTTTTTGTTTTCATCTTTGACTACTAAAATTTTGAGTAAGATAATAAGGCTCTGTTTTAGGGAAATTTCCATCAGCACATATATATACTGAATAAAATGCGTGAACAGAATAAATTTTGAAAATTCTGAAGTATTTAATCTTCTTATTTTAAACCTTACACACCTGCTAGTCAAATTCAAAAATATTTTTCTGTATTCTCAACATAGATATTTTTCTCTGCAGGTTTGGAGAAACAGTCAAGAAGTGCAGGACGTCTCACTCCTTCATTCCCATATAGTGAGGGGATTGTGAACATTTGGGATTTTATACCCAGATCTAGAATACCAGAATCTCACTACAGGGAATACCAGCAATCCAACAACTCCCAGAAAGTAGCTGATGAAAAACAATGACATTTGAAATCTAAGAGGCGTCATCCTTTACTATACACCTGATATAACGGAAGTCAAATTATCTTGATTTCTATTTACTGTCCTGTCACAGTAACTTCATACAAAGTTTAACATACCTGAACAAAACAATTACATTACCATTTTTGTCGTAATTTCTTGTGTGTTACCAAAAAAACAAGTTGTCAATAACTGTTAATATAATATCAAGCATATGGTATTGAATTTAAATGAAAGCTATACGTCTTAGTGCTACATCCCTTGCTTTTCAAACAGCAGCAAGTGTTCCTAGATTTGCCATTCACCCTAAGTATACACGGTGCTTTTGTAGAAGTAAAACAGCAAATTTCTAAGATTGAAAAAACGTGTTTTAGCATGTAAGTAAAGTATGCACAGGATATTACAATTCTCTGTGCTGTGAACTAAAGTAAAATTTTAAGTGGAAAACATGTGAACTCTTACCCTTCTCCTTAAACATAACTATCTATAATATTTATTTTCAAAATTGACAAGAGTTTAATCAATAACGTAATGGCAACATCAGAATGACCATATTTGTTAGACAATAGTAGATATTCTAAGTAGAAGCTATTCTATTGTTGGCAGCAGCATTTTTTTTTGGAAATTACTGATTTGATTCTGCTTCTCTATGGCAAGAGTCTTAAAGTCCTTCACAGTGCAGAACTGGTCATACTGAATCCCCTGGGAAGAACTCCAGACTTCCTACTTGGCAGGATCTGAACTACAGGTGTCAGGTGAGACAATCTTCCTAAATTCCTAAATGCCGCTCACAGTCAGTGAGCAGAGCTTGATGCCTCTGAAATGCTCCTAACAGAATGAACAACATGTTGTCCTGGAGACCTTGAAAATACTTTTTGCCTCTACTGGGTATAAAAACATTTAACACTACAACAGCCCTTACAAGGCAATATGCGCTATGGTGCCTTCTGTAGTTCTTAACAGTTACTCAAATTGGTTTCTATTTAGACCACACCACAGCTCTCACCTAAGCTGAAAAAAAAGATCCTAAATGTTTTATTTGGATAATAACCCAAATATGTAAGTGCCATGTAGATCAGATTGACTGATACCATCCTTCACATGTATTAACCAGACAGCTTTTTTACAGTATGAGACCGGAAAATGGCATTATGGGGTTTTGCAAGATTAAGAAGCAGTGATATATGATAGCAAAATGATACGACAGCAAAAAGTTACAGCTTTTGCTAATGTCATGTCTACTGATTCATTCTTTAACACTAAAGGAAATTAATCACCACAGTGCATGGTATTTCTGATTCCATACTAAGCAGCAGAAGGATCTCAGGAGGGCACGGTAAAAATGGGGGTTAGATAGATAATAGAGAGCTAGTTTATGGTGACCTATATGCAAATATGGCTCTTGAGATAAAGCCCTTATTTCCTCATATTTTCACCTTTTTTTGATATAGTACTGCTAGTAGAGTTCTGTGATATTTTAGAGTTATGAGGTTTTATTCCTTTTTTTTTCTGAGTATCAGCTGGATTTCATTCTGTGAGGCTCAGAAACAGGAAAATGTCACATAAATGCACGTTACAGTACAGTGTCATGCAGCAGTCCAAAAAAAAATTTCACCATCAGAGGCCAGAGTAATTTAAAATGCTTAACATAACTTATTGGACATTCAGCACAATTCATCAGGAGTACCAGCATTCCTATAGCACTTTCTACACTCAGCTGAAAAACAATTTTCTTGGCATTTAAGAATATTAAGGATAGACCACAGAGGGAGGGAATTTGAGTTTACACGACTACATGCTAGGCTTATTTGGTAAATGTAGTCATGCTGGAAAGCATTTTAAAACAACACATGGAACACTGTAAGTGGCATATACAAAGAAGACTCACAAGCAGGAAAATATCTTGATATACCTTGAATTACTACATTAGTCTATTCAGGGATAATTGAATACATGTTTATCACAAGTATGTTTTAATTTTCTTTGGAAAAAAATACATCTAAACTCACACTGTGCTACTGCTAGCAATTTCAGGAAGAAGATATATTCATTCAGCTGTGATATTCATGTCAACAACTGCAGAACTATCACTTCTGTTCATTTCCACAGAATAAGCACCTAAAGCGTAGGTGTAAATACCAGCATCAAGTGCTGGATGTCCAGTTTATGCCTCTAGCCAACCTGTACATTTATAAATCAACAGGAAGGGTTTTGCTGACAAAAAATCTGTATTTATTAGTATGATTCAACTAATTCAGCATGAGCATCATTTATTTTTCATTTGACACTTCAAGAGCTATTTTTTTCTCCACCAATTTCTGTATTACGTGTTTTGATGTGGATCTGTGCATCCAAGCTAGCTTAACTGTCCATATGTTTGGTATCCTAAATATCTGTTCTATGGGGAATATGCAGTTTTTCTTCATGATCTTCAGGTTGAGGAATCATTCTTTTCAGTCAGCTGAATGGCTACTGAATAGTGATAGTGGACATTAGACTTGCTTGACATGTTGGATTCCTCCAGGCTATAACCTACATTTTTCATTTGCAATAGATATCCCAACTTCTACAGCAGCTAAACCCAATAGGACTTATCCATTTATTTAACTATTAATAGAGACTTTTTTTCCTCTCTCTTGCAACTGTAATAGAAATGGTTCATTACTTTTTTATTTCATCTTACTGCCACACTACTTAAGTGTGATTTATTTGGCATATTTTCACTTTATAGATATTTAGATTACAGTAGCCAGAACATCTCCATAAGTACTGTCATTACAGGTGGTTTGGGTAACTTTGGATGCATTTGGATATATATACAATTACACTGTATATCAAGATCAGATTCTCTGTTTTTGTCCAAAGCCAGTCACACTCCTCCCACACACATCACCACCACCACCACCTTCCAAACCCTGTTTAAGTGCATTCCCACAGCTCCAATTCTAAGTTATTAGTTATATTTAGTAAGTATGCCCTTCAATGCTAACAGGATGCTTGAGGACGTTTATGAACACTGAACCCTGTGCTGATTTCTGGCTCAGAAAACGATAGACACTTTCAAAGTGCATCCCACAGAGATACTATTTTTCAAACAGACTTAGTTCTTTTTCCTCTCAGGCCCTGTTTGAATTCCATTTTCGTCCCAGTTCCACACTTTCTCTACATTCAGACCTAAGTCTCATAACACAATAAAGCAAACTCTGGTGATCATTACTTTCCTGATATTCAGAATTGTCTCCATCCCAGTCCTCAGAACAAATTTCGGAACCTGTTCTTGATTCCCACAAATATGAGGATCTAAGGAAATGTTGACAGTTAAACCTGATGCATCCTGCACTCTGTGGCAAAAGGATGAAGAAAAAGTAGCTAATCTTGAAAATCTTTTCATAATGTTGTCTACTTAACTTTAAAAATTGGTCTTATTTTACTTAGCAGTTAATCAGAGTTGAGGAAAATAGCGATAGCAGGGTTTCAGGTTCATAGAATTTTTTTATAATTTGTTTATAATGTTATATATATTTTTATAATGTTGTTTAAGTCCAAATGAAACTGCTGTTCAGAAAGCTAATCTGTTTTCTTACTTCTAAAATGGCCAAGTCAATAAATCTGGGAATGATGATAGTTATGATGATGAAAACATATGGCCTAGAGGATCATCAGATTGCACCATGAACCGCAGTGACATGAGGCGTTTCTATAAGTATTGGCAAGTATTTAACTCCTCATAAAATTCCATTCCGTTTTACAGCAAGAGCTAATGTGTGGATTTGTAAAACCTATACACAGGAGTAAAGAATCTCAGTTCTGAAACTTCTAAAATTTTACAAGAACAAGTTAGAATTTAAATGTTTCATTAATATAATATACTGAGAAGCGGGTTCTACAATACCGATACCTTTTTGTTGTTGTTGTTGTGTGTGCATGCCTTTATAGATCTAGTCCCAAGCAGAAAATTGACTGTTTGATATGTGTATGTGAACACAAATCACCAAGTGTTTTTTGAAACGCTTAACTAATGCCATAAAATATCTAGATCTACTATAGATGACATTTTTAATATATAGTTCAAAATGTACAAATCAAAGTCAAGTAAGAAGACTGTTGAGACATAAATGTTTTTTTATCTTGGAATCAAATTGTTGTTTATGATTATATTCTATCTATCATTCAGAAAAAGCATATTCAACATTGTTTCATGTAACACATCTCCTTACAGTATAATTCTCTATAGATATTACTCTATGTGGGTATGTTTCCAAGCATTCTAGTCCAAAAGTACATGCATGCCACTTTCTTATTCCATGCCTTCCTTATAATTTTTTTTCATCATTTTTATGAAGCCTGAGAACACAGATGTAGCCAGCATGCACTAATATAGATTATGGAAGTGTTATTGAATTTAACTCTTAAAGAAAAATCCTTTAATCTCTGGAAGTCACTAGTTCAGATCATATAGCTGAATGAAGAACACAGTTGCATTAATAGTATTATTTACCAATCGCTTTTAGCTACAAATTGTCTCAGTTCTTTACATGTTTGTGTCAAATAATGCCTTTCTTGCAGCTGCTATATGACAGCAGTGATGCAATGGTCTAAATGTTCTGTGTTTTAAGGAATTTTACAAGTTCTCTTTATAGAAGCTTAGTTATTAGTAGATATATAAATGAAGCACAGATATCTAATATTAAAATAAAACGCCAGGATTAAATTCTTTATTTATCTGGAAACCTGATTATAGTTTATAGATAATGAGTTAGACCTCAAAATGTTCATTTTGATGTGCAGTACTGAAGCTGACACAGTTACTTTGATCTGCATTAACTAAAGATATTTCTCATTGTATAACATCTCTGAAGCATTAATAATTAATATTTAGCTAGTTAAATATAAAAGGGATGTAAAATTAAAGTTATTGCTTCTTCAGATAATTTATGTTCCAAAACATAGATAAAAAACCCAACAACAAAACCAAAATACAAAAAAATCTCCAGAAAATAAAATTAAGTCCTAGAATGTTCTACATAATAGACGGTTATTTTTAAATGTAATCTGTTTTTCTCTGCTTTTATTGAATAGATGGTATATACACATATTATCTAAGATACCATTCTCAACTAAAGAATCTTTCATTTCACAACTTGACAGGTGTTCTTAATGTCATTTGGGGAAAAAAAAAACCCAAAACTACCAGCAAAGCAGTATAAGGATACAAATACACACAGTTGAAATCCAGGAGTGTGCATAAATGAGCTGCAAAGCCAAAAAATTGTTGTTGAAATTCCATTGGAAGAAATTCTATTGAAACTCCATTCCATTAAGGAGTAAAAATAGCAAGTTTTTAAGTACTAGCCTGTCTTAAATACTGACAAGAACGTATTTTAAAAAAAATTCTAAATAACATTATGTTTGTGTGTAAAGCAGTGTCAAACTTCTTTGCTCACATACTCCTCATTCTTATATATTTTTATACCTTTTAATTGTATTTCATGTAAAATGATAGATAATGTATATTAAAACACCCAAATACATTTTACGTGTTTTCTGGCTTATCATAATCCTATACACTTCTAACCTGATATGAAACAAGTTGAATGCAAATGTGAATCATGCTTTCTGATGTTTTTTACTTTTATTTCATCACATTCTGAATGTTATTAGCCTAGGTTTTCTTCAAGAAACTAGCAACAACAAATCTCAGACAATGACTGTTTAGCAGTTCTCACTGTGTGTGTGCATAGACCCAAAGTCATAATTCCTGTAACTCTCATCCTGTTAAATACTATTTATATAAGTACTGCCTCTTCAGAAGTTATTTTTGAAGCCTAATTATTGCAATTTCTCACAGGAAAAGTTCATCTGCCAATGCAGTTACTCAAACTGACTTTCAAATCAGAGGTTGCCACACATGTAAAATCTCCTTTCTACAATTAATTTGGAGTTCATAAGTCTAAACTTTTATTCTTTGCAGAAAAAAAAAATGGTTTATGCTGTCTTCTATTTTCCAAGGAAAAGTCTGCTTATATATTTCAAGATTTATTTTTCATGCGATAACTAACAGTCTTACCTCTGTTTCACAACACCACCTGTAAAAAATGGATGCCTTTGTGCTCACTTGTAGGGCTTGTGCATTTGGATTTCAGGGAGTTTCCATTTGGTCCTTACAATATAGACATACACATAGAAGACTGATTTTTTTCTGTTTTTGTAATTTTCATTTTACTCATAGTTAGCTATATTACTGGTTCAACAATAAGCAACATATTAGCTTTATTAACTTCTTCTAAGATTGCACCAGGGGAAAAGTTGTAATGAACAGGAATAATTTCTTAGTCAATAAATAAATAAAAGATAACGTAGATTTGTTTTGTTTTGTTTTACGTTTTCCAAACAACAAAAGTATTGAAAACTGAAATAGTTTTCAAACTTCTCTACGCAGTTTTTAGTTAAATTTACTGATATATTAATATCAATTCTACAATTTCTCAGTAAGACGAATAGGGAGAGAAATATTCTGACAGAAATCAGAATATTTTGAACCATTAGCAGAAATTTTTAAGGCATTTATTATTCTTCCTTTATTAATGTTTGAAAACCTTCCTTAATGTTATCACGTTTAAACCCGAGCTTTCTAGACATTGAATTTTTTTCAAAGTTTTTCAGCTTCTGTGTGCTGCCTGGAAATCCATATATGCCCTTCCAACTTTCTTTTTTGAAGGAAAGTCCCTGGAATTGCTTAGATTTATAAAATACTTGGTTTGCTTCTGTCTCTTCAATTAGCTGAGCTTTCTTATATGCCAAAGATAACTCACAGAAGACAGTATGTTTTAGCAGCCGGAATAAATCTTAGATATTGACTTGGAGCCTGAAGAAATCATTATCTATTCCTTCAGATTTTGTAAATAAATTCAGCTAAAAGAATGTTACACCCAAGGTAACCAAGTATTTATTTTTATGGATTTAAGAATACAAAGAAAATTTTTGTTCTAGAGTATGTGCAATGTACTACATGACTAGTTCTGATGTTACAGTTTTTGTTTAGAGATTCAAATATTTATAGCTATTTGTCATAAGATCCTATATTACAAAATCCAATCTAAAATTTGCAGTCAACTCAGTGAACAGGGCCCACCCCAATTTACATAGTCACTAATAATTAGTAAAAAGATTAAATTAAGATTGGTTGTCTGCTATTTGAAGCCTTTTTTTCCCTTAATTTCATTATCAGGAGAATTCCATAACCTTACTGCACCAAACTTGTCAAAATCTCTGTTTAAATGTTTAAGTGTTTAATGTTTAAACACTAGAACCTAAGTAAATAATATGACTTATAGTACAATGCATATTTATATCATAATACAGGGCAAGATTGTGCCAAAATAGAGAAATGCATAGCCACAATAACGAAATGTCAGTATGTTTCTCAAGATTGGTGACTAATATAAATAAATATCTTTATTTTAGGGCAGTTGAAAGCAGGAAAAAAAAAAAGGGTTTAGCACAGATTTACTGATCCTAAAAGTGGATCAGTGGGAGTGTGGGAGGGGGATGTCGGGGTTGTTTTTTTTCCAAAAACCTTTTGTGTGTGTCTAGGATCTGGACAGGAAGTCCTCTAAGTGCCTGTAATGTGGACACCTACATTTGAGCTCAATATCTAGTCTTTATGTAGAGTCAGAAGATAACAAATCTGTATTTTAAGGGCACGTTTAATATTTAACTTAAAGTAGACTCTAAGATAAGTCTGATGACTCACGTTCTAAAGTGCCTATTTTTTCCTGTTGACTAGAAGGCAAATCACATACAGCAAATACACAGGCAGCTGCATTCCCTAACCTGCCAAGCTTAAGAGAACACAGGTACAGTCTTTTCTGTTAAGAACATTTCTATTTCAGCATACCATGTAAAGAACTGCACACCAGTAAGTGTGTAGAAGGTACAATATTAACTTTTTAGTTATTATTTCCCTTATGGTCACCCTTTTTGAGAACGTTCATATGACATCTCCACTAACTACTGTTGTCCTTGGAGGACACAGTTTTTGTCTGTTTGTGGTCTGAGATTTTTAGTAATCAAAATATTTAATGTAATTTAATTTTTTATATTCCTTAACTATTTATCTTGGTCATTTTCTTTGGACTGATTGCATGATGAACTCCTAATTAGAAACAAACCAGTATATTTATTGAGCTTATTTAAATATACAACACAAACCAAATGATTTTCTAATAAAAAGGATGTAATGAAATGAAACAATCCGAAATATACAGCAACATCTGTTATTCTTTCATCAGCTGTTAAAACACTCCAGACATAGAAACCCAACTTTGTGGAGGGGGGAAAAAAAAGGTGCAACCTTGAAGGTTTTCTGCAAGCTGTCAGGAAAAGCAACAGCTGGCTTGCACATGGTATAGTACCTCTGCTTTTTTGTATGATGTGAAATCATACCATATGACCCATTAGAGGAGTGCGTGGAAGGGACATTAAAATATTGTGAGGTCTCTTTTCATAAAGACATAGCTGTGTAATTGCCTTTTCTCCCATTTAGTAAACTGGAGGCTTAAATTTCTTAGATTGCAGGTATTTATAGCTTCAGTACTAGTTTTAATGTTTTAGGTAGGGCATTTGTGTTAGTACCTTAATCTTTTTCTACTGCTATTGCAGACAAATAACCTGAACAAGCATGCATTGTAATCATATAACCTATCACAATGGAGAACAGGTAGCAGTCAAAATGTAAAGCAGAAAGCTTTGTAAAAAAGATTGGGAAAATTTCAAAGATCTTGCCTCATGAACTATTTTTTTATTTATTTTTTTTTTTAGTGAAAATAAAATAATTTGACCATGTATTTTTTAGCAGTATAACAAAATATTTAAGTAGGCACTTAAATCCTATTGACCCCAATTTGGAGTTTAGAGTCAAAAAATAAGATCACTCTCAGATGTTATTTTAAATGTGATCCAAAGTATATAAACAATATTTGTGTTTTTAATTTAATTTTAATTGGTGTTGTTCTGAAATACCAGCAGATAAATCAATACAGAAACAAAGACATTCTTGTTTTTCTCATGTAATTAGAATACACATAAAAATAAAGGAAATTGAAAGCTCTTGGTATCAATTACTATTCAGATACCTTTTGGTGCTTGGATGTGAAGCTAGTGATCTATTTTTCAGAAGTGTTTAAAGACAAAATAAATATTGGTATTGTGTTATTTTAAGTTGCATGCTTTCACAGTCATTAACATTTTCCTGCATATTTACCTTGCAAATCAATACTTAAAGCCAAAATTTAAAGATTTAGAACGAAATACAAATCTCCCCCAAATTTATTCATAAGAATATCCTAAATAGAGGTCTATGATCTACTAAATTGTTGCTCTATTCTAAATTGGATGATGTAATGCACCTGTGCAAGTGTTTCTGATAGTCCCACTAAAAAAGGCACTCAAACATCATAAAGTATTGATTAAAATACCATTTATTGGAGTTAACATTAAAACAAAAAAAGAAAAAAATAGAAAAAAAAAAGAGCGTAGATAATCTTACATCCCTTCCATAACCTTATAAGTTTTACTGTAGTGGGGGGACCTCCAATTCAGGCAAAGCACATGGCACAGGTCCTGTCCACAAAGAGGTTCCCTGGCTTTTTCGTCTTTAGAGCTTTGGTAGCATGCTTTTAAAAGAAACCAACTCTAGTTATCATTTCTACAGTCAAGCTCAAGGTTGTTCACACGAGAACATGCCACTTTACCTTAACATAAAGAGAAGGACATGCAGACAGTGTAACATCATTGCCAAGTGAGAGCTGCCTACAAGTCCATCTGTTACAATCAGCAGTTACGTTTATCCAGCGTCCAAGGAGTATGTTCAGCACAACACAGGCCTGAAGGCGAAGTGCTGTTCACAGCACAGGTCTACATGTGTGCACATTAACTGCTGGGTGGATCACGAGCTCCTCAACGTGTGATAGTCTTCCAGTTAGAATCACTGCTGACCATTTGTGTTTCTGCAAGTGTACATAAGCCTTTCTGAGAAAATTAAAGAAGAAAGACAAAAAATAATTTCTGCAGAAATGATTAAAGTGGTATCATTTTCATTTTTACTTCTGTATAGTACTTCTTGAATTTGTGCAAAAGATAGAACCTTGTTCTCAAGGAAAAATAAAGCACAGGAAGTAACAGGCAAATTCCTCTGCAGGATAAAAGGAAAAACATCTCTAAATGCTCACTGTGAAACCATTTTTGGTTAGCACAAAAAAGCAAAATCAACATACATTAACGATATTCATAAGTTTCTGTTTACACTCCCTAATATGCTTATTCTGGTAAAAAGCAACATCTCACTAGCTTAGGTAGACAACAAGTCTTAAGGTGAGTTAAGCAGTTATTCATTCAGCTTTATCAATAGGGTTTAATAAATTGGTGATTGCAATATATTTTTAAAAATAGTCTTGATTCATTTGTATTACTCTAGCTTTTATACCAACATATCTCTCTGCAACTAGTGTGGTACCTTGGGCATGAGTCATTGCTCCATTATTCAGTCTACAAAAGACAATAAACCAGCTGCTGATTTTGCTTCCTTCAGGTAACAAATCCATTTTATTTAATCAAACTGTAGAGTTTTCTTTATGCAGCTACTGAAGTGGCTATGTTCTTTCCAAGAGCACACAAACTCTGTTCCCTAGAAAATTCATGAATGACAACATTGTTTCCATCTGGAAATACCAAACTTGACGCAGTAAACATCGTAACACAGATGTTACCGCTCAGAGCCAATACTACTATTTATCTACCTACACTTGTTTTTACAAATACTTTATTTCAGTTTCTCTGAAACACGAAAGCTGTTAAACTTTACTTGCTTTTATAGCAATAGAAAGAAACAGTAAAACACACCACTATTTCAAATATAAAATTGAAGTCTTCTGGTGGTAATTTGTAGGAGAGAAATGAGATGACTCAACAAATAATTCTTCAATGGAACATCTTTTATATACATTATCATACACTGTAGATTTTTTTTTTTTAAAGGGTTGGAGGGGGCACATCATCAACATTTTCATTAGATATCATCTCTACAAACAGAAGATGACCGATATATCATTTTGTGAGGGTAAAAAACAAAGTTTAGAGATAAACTAATACACTGGCTATGACTTTAATTTTTATTTCCAACATTGACCTGCTGAGTTTTCTGAAGTGAAGCTTTTATAACAGTATATCAACATTGCTACTGATGAAAAAAAATTTAATATACTTAAAAAAAAAAAAAAAACCAAGGAAAAACATAGTATCAGAAGCATTGGAATATAAACAAACTTACCATAAAGCAATTTAGATCTCCAGTTTCCATCAACCATATTGAATAGGAGTTAAACGTAGAATATGTCTAGTGACTAGGTAGCTGAAGCACTCTCCTAAGGCTGAAGGGTCTGATACAGATCTTAAGGGAGACTGCATCTTTCTGGATCGCCAGCTTACAGCCAGGTGGTTTACCCTAATGAGCCTCAGGTGGCATAAGATCTCTGTGATGAGACCAAAGAGTTGTGGGTTTGTTTTTCTTTGAGCATTCTAGCAGCTGAAATTCATAAACAACAGACACCCTATCTAGACACTTTAATTAAGGGGTATACAATCTGGAGTTCAATTCCACCCTTGATTTCTGCAATTTTACTCTACTTTTTTTCCAAATCTTATCCACCCGTGTGTGTTCAGAAGTATTTTATATTATTCATTTACTTGAATCCAAAGTAATCCCCAAAGGTTGTTCTAATTAACTTGTCTAATTTGTCATTTGGTTTGCCCGATTAGATATATGACCAACTCTAAAGATTAATGCAGAGCTTCAGGTGAGCCCTTCTGAAAATTAAATTGGCTGGTGGCCTCTTAGCCTTAGCCTGACCCCCTGTGCCAGCCTGACCTTCCCACATTGAGGTGGCATTTAGAAGTAATATTCACATCCACAAAGTAATCTAGCTCTTCTAATTCCCTGACATAGGCAGAATTTCCAACTGAAGCAAACAATAGGTTACTTTCATACAAACAAGCTTTTGAAAAACAGTTTCATCTAAATGCTTTGATAAAATACCTTTCCCTGGGACACCCAGACCCTGATGTATCACAATAAAGCATTTCCCGGAGATTTTTAGTGAAGTCTAATAAGCTTTCATCACTTTGATACTAAAGAAATTTCATGGACATGAGGGAAAATAACATAGTTTAAAATGTGTCAAAACTGAATAATCAGTCCTAGTTTGTTTCATTGAGATGGCAAGTAATATAATTAAATCTGCTGTGCCTTGTTGGCACTTGAACACGCTCCTTTTATCTGGAACTGCACCTGTGATTTAAAGTTAACCATAAACAATAGTTTTCCCTTTCTTCTCTAAGTGCCAACTTATTAGTTAAAAGCCTGCTGCCATATGGTGAAGCAGTACTTGCTGAAAAAAAAATCAATTAAAGGAAGCTTCTAAAGAAAGATCTTTCAGAAGAAAAGGTTATGTGATTTTCAGTAACAAATACTGGTATTTGAGTTTGGTATTTAACTTTAAAAGAAAAAATATAATGACATTATTGTATATGGGATAAAATGAATAAACAAACAAAACCAATGAATAAGCATGCCTTTTTCATCATGCCCTAGTCTCACAAGTTGCAGTATACTGACAAGGCCTTTTCACCTTAAACTGAATTCCACAAACTTTGTATTAGAATGAGATAAAACAGCTGGCAGGACTAGTTTGCCCAACTTCATCAAACCATTGTAGTAACATCCAAATTAATCTCTACTCAGGTGTCACGGTTTAAATTGAAGATGCTTGCAGCTGTGTTCTGAAACAATTAATCCTTGGAATTTATTTTACTTGACGCTTGTATCTTACGTACTGGAGTTGTAAATATATTGATCTATTAGCTGACTTCCATCTGTACACAGATTTTTCATGATATGTACCTCTTCAAACTAAATCTAGTAAAAAATTTAAGATTGAACTACACAGATCAGTGTGTCCACTTACAGGATAAGTCATCAACTTTAACTCAAGGCAACTGTCTCACCTATAGTGACAATTACATATGTTAAAGTGCTTCTCAATTTGAAAATAGCTAGTAGAGATGTCTATTTAAAAATGAATAGTTGAACAGTCACACACTTCTCCGCTCGGTGCAATGTTGTCATCTGGTTACTTAAGCAAACAGCTAGTATGACTTATCCCATTAAAAACCAAAAATCAGGAGAAAACAGATTTTTTCTCTTGTCAAGGAATTAAATGTCACAGATACTCAATCTGGAGAAAAATACATTATTTCTATCAAAATGACTGAGTTGAGATTTACCAACTTCTATATTATTTTGCATATTTTTAGTTTTTCTTGTTTTTATTTAGTTATATAGGCCTTAATTTTAAGGATACTAAAGTTGTTAAAAAAAATGAAAAAAAAATTGAGCTAATTTCTTATGTATGTTTACCCCAAGTAATGACATTAGACCTTTGTGTAATTTTATGGGATACAAAATTTTAAAATGTTTACAGATTTATGAACCTAAACTGTGAATAACTATTTCATTGCTTTTTTATGCCACTATGTGATACCAAGATTTTAAACTTTTTCAAAGGAGACTGGGAGAATTAGTCAGAGTGTGACAGCTCTCAACTTAAGAACAAAATTTCTGGAATGCACATTTGGAGTCTTTCAAGTTACCTGAAGGTAGGCTTAAAAGTTGATAAACTAATGCACTTTTTTTCTTTCTCTCTCTCTTTTTTTTTTCTTTTTTTTAATTTGAAAAGCTTTAAGACATTTTAAATGTTGCTGGAAGTGAATACAATATCATATTGTTAAAACTAATTAAACCAGTAGGAATGGAAAATAAAAGATCAATTATAACTGTACTTATTGTAGTCAGCATGTTGAAATCAATATTTATTAGTCTAATTAAGTAAATATTCTGAAGTGGTTTTCTAAAAGTTGTATATTTGTACAATTACTTACATATAAAGCTTTACATATAGAAAGATATTTTATTTGTGATTCAATTCAACACAGAAAATATTATGCAATCTCTTGTGAACAATTTAGCGATTTTATGTTTTCACAAAATCATGAAATGTAGAATCATGTCAATATGTAGAAAGCATGCTATTGATAGGATAGGAATAGAGTTAAGTAATTAGTAATGTGAATGTTAACAGGGTTTATACTTATGTGTAGGATTATGTATCTTTACAGATTCATCACTGATTTCACAAAAAGGGTACAAAACAATTTTGTATATTCTGTTGAAGGCTAGTTCTAGAATAGTATAACAATTTTTGTTAGACGACTTTTCTAGGCAACTTAGAAATTCTGATATTCATTAATCCATGTCCTTCAAGTAGTTACGTTTTACTTTTTGAAAGTCGGCAGAGGAAATATTATTTAAATATTTTTTTCTGTTCTTTACCTGTTCTGAGAATTAAGATGGCAGAATTGTAACTCTTAAGATGATTTAAAGAATCATGTATGTTCAAAATATGGTCTCTGGTTTTCAAGGATCACCTCCCTTGACCTGCTGGCAATACTTTGTCTAATGTAACCTGGTTTACCATTAACCCTCTTTTCTGCTAGGGCATGTTGTTGGCTCATGTTCGACTTGGTGTCCACTAGGAACCCCAAGTCCTTTTCTGCCAAGCTGTTTTCCAGCTGAATGGCTCCCAGTATATATTGGTATGTGGTTTTATTCCTCCCCAGGTGCAGGACTTTGCATTTCCCTTTGCTGAACTGCATGAGGTTCCTGTCAGCTCATTTCTCCAGCTTGTTGAGGTCCTTCTGGCATGACAGCATGATCTCTCTGGCCTATCACCTGCTCCTCTCAGTTTGGTGTCATCTGTAAACTTGCTGAGGGTACAGTCTGCCCATCATCTAGATCATTAATGAAGATGTTGAATAAGATTATAGCCAGTATAGACCTCTGGGGTACACTGCTAGTTACTGGCCTTCAACTAAACTTCATGCTGCTAATCACTACTCTCTGGGTTCGACTATTCAGCCACTTTTCAATCTACTTCACCATCTGCTCATCCAGCCCATGTATCAACAGTTTATCTATGAGAATCTTATGGGAGACAGTGTCAAAGGCCTTACTGAAGTCTGGGTGGACAATATCCACTGCTCTTCTCCCATCTACCAGACCAGTTATTTCATCATAGAGGTTTATCAAGTTGGTCAAGCATGACTTCCCCTTGGTAAATTCATGCTGCCTATTCCTGATGATCTTCTTGTCATTCATGTGCCTGGAAGTGGTTTCTAGGATTAGATGCTCCATCAGCTTCCCAGGAATGGAGGTGATGCTGACTGACCTGTGTTTCTTTGAGTCTTCCTTCTTCCAATTCTTGAAGATGGAAGTGGCATTTGCCTTCCTCCAGTCCTCACGCACTTCTCCCAGTCACCACAGTCAGTCAAAGATTGACAGCAACTTTGCAAAGACATCAGCCAGCTTCCTCAGTACTCACGAGTGCTTCTCATAAGGGTCCATGGATTTATGCACATCCAATTTGCTTAGGTTAGCTAAATTATATGAACCTTAACTAGGTTACCCATTTTAAATGTGAATCCACTCTAATTTTTCATTCTCTGTGCTGGGAATAAATCTGAAAGGATTGTCACAGAAATACTAATGGAATTTTATTCAGCTTTAAAAGTTGTCTCTCCCAGGGAGGAGGGTTTAGAATTTTTTTTTTTTTTTTTTTTTAACAAAGGATTAGTTTGCTAGATAACCTGTAAATTAACCCATGGACTCCTGCAGTGATATCTAATTATCTTTCCTTGCCTAATGAGAGTATTCATAAGTTATAAAAATAGTGTTATCTAAATTGTAATATTAGAAAGGGGGGCAAATAGAGAAATAGGAAATTGGTCTTGGGATCAAGTAGCTACTTTTACTTTCCTGTGGCTCTGTGCTCTAAAAAAATTCAGAAATCTCAGAAGAGAGGGATGAAAGAAGTATCTCAGATTCTTTCTTATCTGAATGAATTTTAGGCAATACAGGGTTGAGGGAGGAAACTATTTATCAGTTGTGGACATGTCACCTATTCTCTCCTGGATCTCTATGCAGTCAGTGGAAAGAAACAAATATTTTAAGGGCATAAGTGGTATAGCCTACTTTATATATATAGCTCAGGATGAGATAAATCATGACCTTGAAGCACCTTTTTCTCTCAATTGGTTATAAAAAGATCCAAGGATGACTAGCTTAGATCTGGAGACCTTTTTTCCCATACTTTTAAAGTTAGATAACTAATCCCATCTGTTTTTTTTTTCTTTCAAAATGACCTGGAAAGTAACTAGATCTTCTTTCTGTTGCAATACAATCTTCAAATATCATCTCTTTAAAAAAAAAGAACAAAACAGAATATGTGTAAGATGTAGCCTGTATTCTCCAGCAACCAGTACTGTGAAAACAAGTTGTTCTGCAAGCCTCTTCTTACATTTCTTTTGGGAAACAGAGAATCTCTGAGCATCACTGCACTGATTTTAGCTTAAGCTCACTGATGGAAAATATTGGAATAGGGGACAGGTTTGAATACTATCATCTCTCCTACACTAGTTCCATAAGTCATAGCTGCAGATAAGCACTACTACTAACCTGAAATTCATTATTCAAGGCTTTATTTCAGATACAGTGAGACTAGACTCTTAGTGTCCAATGCATATTTTATTTTGACCTAATTCTTGCCTCCAAAATACTTTAGCTGACTTTTTTTAAATTCCTTTTTTCAGGCAATGAATCAAAACCTAATTTAGATTTAATGCAAATAGAACTAGTTACTTTCAGAACTGTATTTTCAGGGTTCTGCAGTCTGGAAGTCTGAGTCTTCCTCCAAACAGAAAGAGAAAAGCTCTTTTAGATGAAACCTAACTCTCGAGATGGAATTTACAATTTTATGGAGACTCCCGTATCTTTCTGTGAACTGAAGAGGAACCAAAAAATTATTTTAGACTAGAAATATGACCTCCAGGCAAAAGATCTTATGTAAAATGAACCTAACATCAAATGCTTAAGGACTTCTCACTACGAAACTTTGATTTGTCTCTCAGACTCATGCACTGGACCCCTTATTGTCTATCCCACTTACCTGTCAGTTCATTCTCTGTTTGTGTTCTTTACCATATGAATTACAAGGCAGAGGCCCTACAAAGGGACTAGCTCTACCCAGTATATATAAAAGCTATTCAGTGTCACTTGGCATCAGATTAAAAGCTAGTGGCTTTTCATCATTTATATACAGATATAGATGATTCATGTCCCCAAATATTTTAAGACAGAACTTTCTAATATTGATGTCTTGACTTTATGTACTCTTTTCAGCCAAGTTGCACTTAATGCACTGAAATGTTGCTTTATGTTAAGACCTGAATGCCTAAAATAAGGCTTTTTCTAAAAGAGCTGACCAAAAATATTATTTTGAGTCTAGCCTTAAAAGCTTTATCACAGGGCAATAGATAGGGTGGGGCTATCAGAAGAGTTAAAATCAGGTGTACTAAGCCCTTGGCTAGCATCCTAACCAATAGTTCTTTCTTTTCTTGCTGTATGTCTTTTTTTCTTGGTGATCTTATTTTGGCCAATTTATTCTCTAAAATGATGCAAAAAAATGTATTTTTCTCCTTGCGTGAAGTTATTTCACTTAACAAAAATATATACTCTGTGTGTGTGTGTGTACGATCAACTGATCCATTTGGATTTGTAATGAACTTTTCACATGTATGTGTTATGCTTATACATTTATTTTAGGTAAGTCATTAAACCTCTCCTTTAGGAAAGACCCTGAAGATTAGTTACCTTCACCTCATATAACACAGTCAGTTTGATAAGTGCAAGAAAAAAGGAAAATTTTCTTGTAACCAAGAAGGCAAGACCAGAGAACTTTTGCTGTTTAGACATACTGGTGATAAAATATATAACAACCTGCTCTTACGTAAGTTTTTGTTTTGTTTTTGTACTGGTTTTGTTTCCTCTAATTATCCTTTGCTTCCATAAATGAAGAACGATGGACAGATTTTATCCCTGGGCTAGTAAATTTTCATCACTTTTCATCTTCCTGCCTTACACGCTAAAGAAAAAGACAGAAATCTAAAACCCACACACTGCAGTAAGCTACCTGTCAGATAGCTCAACCTAAGAACAACCTCTCTCTTTCGCAAGGAACAGCTAGTTACAAAAGGGTGAAAAGTCCGTGCTGTGGTCTTGTTGCATGAAACACAGTGGGGTTATCAGGGATTGTGCAAACAGGCCAAATAACAACAGGCAACCTTCATGCTATTCCTTCAGCATTATATTTTTTGTCTTGAATAGCTTTTAGTTTTCTTCCTCACAGTCACTCTTACAGAACATTATTGACTGAAGTGATACTTGATTATCAGTAATACTTTATAAACTAGCAATTTTTTTTCTCTCAGTTGAAGCTACATGTTTTAAGTAACCTGTTAGATAAGATCTATAAAATATAGAAAAGCCAATCAATAAAAATTACAATAAACAACAATAAAAGAGGGCTATATTAAGCACTCAGTTAAAGATAAGTCTGTTTTCCAGTTTCAGGAGCTGAATATTTGTTATATTTAGATGATAAAAATGAATTCTTATATTTACCAAATGCGTTACGATTACTAGAACATGAATTATACATAATCTTTCATAGTTATTTCTTTCTGGGAATTAAAATTGAACTTTGGTCACAGGATGATTCAGTAATTTAATTATCTATTGACTCCAAAACAATTTCACTATAAGTTTTCTGTATATATATTTTACTGGAAAATAAAATTATTATCTTATCATTATGGAAATCTGTTATGTTTTCATACATTTGGCTAATAAAACTGGTTTGATAACAGCAGGTCATGACGAGTTGCAAAGATAGTTTTCAAAATTTTGAAATCATTTTACTAAATTTTGTAATATACTTTTACTTAAAAAGTGAAAGATTTTTTGACACTGTAACACTGAAAATTCGCTTGACTAAGAGTAGGAAAAAAGTGAAGATGAAAGTATCAGATCATATGGAAAGAACAGCAGAAAAATTGCATGAACCTGTGAGCCAATAATTTTTAGAAATGCCCTGTGAAATTGGTTTCTGAACCTGCAGGGAAAAAACTTTTTTCTCATTCAAAAATCATGTGTTCACATCAGCTTCCACTACTAAATGAAAGTTACTGATTATGTTGTATTTTTGTAAGTCAGGGCCTTATAAAACTATTTTCTTGAGGAATTAAAATCCTGACAGCTGGCTTTCTCAGGTTTGACAGATTTTCTTGCAGGTGCGGGGATTTCTAAAAGCTCTGTTTAGGGAATAGAACTTGAGAAAAGGAATTCAGTGAAAAGTTTGAAATTATGCATTTGGTATTTACTATAAATAGCAATAAAATATTCATGTGTGTTGAAATGGTAAGAAAACATTATAATTTTGGCAGTGTTTTGTTTTCCCTCTTAAAGTTCTTGTTTTCTCTTCCTCTCAAAATGAAACCTTTAGGGAGAAGTTCGTAAGTGAGCTTTAAAATATGTTTATTTACCTCACATTTGCAGTGGAATAAAGGAACACACTAAGCTAATATTGTAACTCAGCTCACTTGCAGCAATTTGTGAATCTGAATCCTTAACATTTTTCTTCTCCTGGGCATAAAGAGTTCATAGCCACTGCTGATTCTTTTATATTTCAAACAGAAGTGGACGTGGAATGCCGTATGTTAATAAGGACGAGTAGAGAGCACATGCAAAACTGTAAGAAGGAAATCTATCAATATATAGGTGATAATGTCCTTCATAGTTTGGAGATGGTTGAACCCATCTTGCTTGAACAAGAATTCCCACACAGGGAAAGAAAATGTTCTTTGTAGTATTCCTTATGCTTGCTTCTGATATCTGTTTGGACAGAAAGAATCATTTTATGGAAACAGTACTTCTTTCCATTGATTACAGAGGGTTCCTAGGTGACTAGCTTTACCTTCAGATGAATGTGAGTCCCAAAAATTTGGAAAATTCCTGTTTGTTCTCTTTGAAGTTCACTAGTCTGCTGAACTGTGTGGCAGTATAAAAAAAGATAGTGCCTTGAAAATAAACTATTGGTAATTTTGCCTTTACTGTAAAAAAAAATGAAATCTGTCTTTACATTTGATTGATTTAAAACGTGAAGCAAATAATGAGTAAAGGTCAGGAGACAACCCTTTTTTAATGTTAGTGAAACAACCTTTTTTCTTTAGATTTATGAAATCAGAATTGCTAAAACAAAACATAGGAAAAACAGCTTTTCTTCCTGTATTTTTATTAATGACATTGAGCAAGCCACTTGAGGAATTACCATTAAAAATATAATTTCTAAGTTATTACTGGAAAGTTAACATAAGTTCAAGTTACTACTGGAATACAATATTTCTCTGTGATGTTAAAGGTATGACTGTTTGGGGTTTGTTTAAGTAAAAATGGAAGACGAGCCAACAAATAGAATTAATTAGCCTGACAAATGCACTTTAAACGTTCTGTAAAATAAATACGCTTTTTCTTTTCACAAGAGTCAGTAGCTATCACGGCTTAGACAAAAGGATTTTGATCACTGCTTACTAGAGATTTTTGTCTACCATACATCAATCCCTGTTACTGCCTCCATTGTATTGGTCATATTATATTTTTTCTGCATTATGTTGGTAATTTTCAAATGAATTTCATCTGTATACACCATATGTGTTCTTTGTGCTACCTATCCTTATGTATCAAAAACCTTTTACTGTAAGTTAATGAACAAATTGTTTTTTTACTTTGCTGCCATTGCAGTATCCTGCAAAACTATTCAGTTGTATGTTCAGGAATACTACTAAAGTGAATTTTCCTTAGTATTTCCTTTTTTTTTTTTTCATTTCATATGAATAAAAATAGTTTCAAAATATCATAAACAATTTCCAAGATGTCTCAGCTTCAGACATTAACACAAATTAGATATCCAATTTTATCGACAAAAAAAAAAAGATAATAAAAATAATAAAGTTTAAAAAATAATTTCATTTTCACTAAAGTTCAGTAGTATATGGCAAGACAGAATTTTAATTGGTTGCTTAGTTAAAAAAATCAACATCTGAAAAGACACAATATTTGGTATTCATTTTACTGAACACTCTTTTTGACACAAGTAAATCTGGCATGAAACCTCTGTCTTTTACATTCTACTGCAATGTCACACAGATAACTAGTGTATTAGTAAGGATTTGGGTTAGTAGTTCTTAAACTGAGCTCCCTGGACAACTGATGGTGTAGAAACCCATGATAAGAGGTCTACAAATTTCTTAAAACCCTCAGTTTAAAATTTGATGATTAATGGCTATGGTTCTGTGACAGAAATGTTGAGGTTTAACAGTGACCTAAATGGCCAATATGCTTAAGAGCAAGTAGTTCAACTAAAAAGAACCTTTTTCTAATATATTTTATGAAATCAGATTTAAGAGTAAAGATTGTCTTTAAAACATTCTTACTATATTCATAGAAATTTTGGTTATCTTTAATATATTTCTATAGAAGAAAATGTTGCAGGCTAATAAAACCTTTTCATATCTTTTCAAAGGTATCTCTAGTCAATCTTTATTACTTTTTCTTTTTATTCTGTGCAAATATTTACCTCTGGCTTTTATTCTCACCCCATTTCTAGTTATTGCACTTCTGCTATATAATTAAGGAAGCCATAAAATTATGATTATAGGCTTCTGTAATCTTATCTCATACAAGCTGCGGCAGAACGTAATGTCTCCAGTTGCTTCCGTGGGGCAGGAGCTGGAGCCTCAGAGGCATTGTCAAACACCTATGAGTATTTCTGAAGGATAGTCGGAGTCTCAGGGAAGTCAAACCTACTTTGATCACTTAAATAGATTTGGTTGTGTTTCTAAAATACAGTGTTCTTTTGGTTCTGCTAGTATTTATCTGATTATTGAACAGCCACATGTAACTGTGAATATTGAACTTAATGATTCTTGGTTCCCTACAGAGTAGGGTCTTAGGCACTGGAAAAGTTCCTGTTCCTTCCATATTCCAAGAAGAAAGGCACAAACACTTGTAAGGTGGATAACAATTTATTAATAGCCAAGAAAGCATCATAGAAAATTACAAAACCTTAACACCCTTCTGATTATGAAACCCCTGAGATGATACAGTACCAGGCAAACCTCTGGAACACAGGTCGTGTCCAGGGAGAGGTTATTCAGCTCTAAGTTCACTAGTAAACTTACAGGGTCTTCTCCCAGTTCAGAATCATCTGTAACAGCAATCAAGCTTGGAATGAAGACTCAGCTTCAAAGCTTTTACAACACCCTCTAATATTATATCATTAACAAAGCTACAGTTCCTGAACAGATGCATGTAATATTTCAAGTGAACAAGCCAACAGTCTCTCTATATACTAAATACATATTTGACTGTGTACATTGTGTAATTATGCAATAACTATGCATATATTGGTTAATTATAATATTGAATAAATACACCTAAGTATTGGTCACATGGCATCCATCATACAGAGCCACAGACCTGGATTACCCATTATATGCATCACTAACTTCTCGTACAGTAGTCTTTTGGGCTGACCCTATATAGGTTCCGAAGAGTGATTTTTGGTGTCTAAGAAAGTATAACAAAAGCCTTTTTTCCCCTAGCTATGCATTTGTAACATCTGCTTCCTGTGCAGATCATCTAGTTTCTTCTAAGAGGTGAGTTTACATTGTGATTAATTTCCTAAGATAAGTTTTAATCAACCAGCCAGATAATGCCTGTTTCTACAAACGTTTTTAGCAACACATTACTAATATTTTTTGTAACTGTGATGATCTAAGGACATAGGTAGTCACATTTGTAGTTTTTAATTAAGCATATACTTGGGAAAAAACCTGTACAACCTAAGGTCACATCAATTCACTAAATAATATAATAGAATATTGTAATTGTGGGTATTTACACAATTAGACTGAGTAGCTGGGAACAAATTAAAAGAAACACGATGTAAGCAGTATTAAAAGAACACCCAAAAGTGAACTCAGGTAGACCAAAAAGCAAGGAAGAAAAAAGCATTAACCACATGTTCCTAACACCAAAGCGGAAGAAATCCCCACCATGAATGTAAAATAAGGTGCAAGAGAACAAATGCAAAAAAGTAACATCTGTAAGATATGAACAAGGAGCAAAGATGTCTGGTAAATCCCAAATGATCCTGCAGAGTAGCCTCAAAGAATGGCTAATAAAAAAATAATAATCTTGAAAAATAAGCAAAACCAGAACAAGTTTTTGTCCCCAAAATGGGATATGAAGAGCAAATGAGATCACCTCTTTTTCTGGGTCGTGGACAGTGAAAAAAACAAAACAAAACAAAAAAAAAACCCAAACCCCAACACATGAAAGAGAGACAAAAGATAGGGGAAGAAAGAAATAAGATAAACCCCCGTTAGTTCTGCATCCCCTTGTTGCCATTCTCTCAAACCTGATGACCTTAACCCCGACGACTAAGAACCACCAAGGATCACAGGCATCAGTGCTAACTAAACCATCATCAGTTTTGCGGTGTTTTATACTCATAGCTATAGTAAAAGTTAGTATAATTTTCATAAGGACTAACTATATGTAATGGCAAAGTTTAATAATGGTTAAGAACTAACCACTGGCAATGGTTGTATTGTTCATGAATATCAATCCAGTAAACACTTGTTTTTAAATTTGAAAATAGTCTGATTTTCTGTCTTTAACACAGTCCCACCATAATCATCTCCAATTTCCTAACTATAGATACATCTATACATTCAGTAGCAACATAAATCAAGTCATGCACATATTCTGCAATTTAGCTAATATAATTCAACAGATCAATCATTCTTAAAACACACTATAAACACAGCAAAACAAAAAAAAAGAACTGGACATAATTTTCAAAATCTTTTATGTCAGGAGGATTTAAAACTATATTAGTTTTGTCAGGAGGTGTTATAGCATGGCTGGTTCATAACAGCAGAGGTCCTTTCTACTATATTTCACACTATTAGCAGTTAAATAATTCCAAATGAGACAAGGTTAACAACGATGAACCATAAATTTGCAAGTAGGAGAAGTTAGGCAGGAGATAATGGAAAAAAAAAAAAAAAAACAGAAAGAAAAATAAAATTCCCTTGACAAAAGCAAAATTTAAAAAATATTTTAAGCTGTTTTCATGTTAATTTTTTTAGACATTATCAAGGACTGCTTGTTTGGAATGGCAGGAAATGAGATGCTTGTTTTCTCTTCATTACTGAAAGAGATGCATACAGACATAACTTTTATGTGCCGTCTTCTTCATTGCTAAGCCTTAGAATGTATAATGCACATGATTTAACTTATCTCATGCTATATCAAACAACCATTCAGTGTGGCATGTAGCCATATTTCAGTAAAAAATGCAATGCATTATGTCCATCAGATTTTAAAGTAAAATGTCGAGTGTGCTTCAATTATTCTGCTGTGCATGATTGTTTTGCAATAAAGAGAAAACAGCATGTCATACAGAAGACTCACCCTTTTATCTTCAAGTCATTCTTCATGATAGTTTTCTACTTGCACATTTCTAAAGCAGATGGCAGGTTTCAACACCAAATGTTACCCTTGCATAGTAATTTCCTTCTGTAGGTCTTCAAACATAAAACCTATTTGTTCACAGTTATAACCATTGTAGAACTCTGCCACTCTATGCTAAATCATTTTTTGGAGAATATGATATGACAATTAAATTATGGCATAATATTTAGGAAAGAAGATTTGGACATATTTCTAGTATAAATACTGAAATGCAAATTAAAACCTTTGCTTAAAATACAGTATGGTTGAGAAAGAGAAATTTCTAAGCAGTTACACATTTTCTAACAAATTATGATAAATTCTATGCATGCTCAACTCAAAGATTTTGTTTTTTAGAACTTTGGTACACCTGTTAATACTGTAGGGCTATTCTGGAGTGACTACAATAATTAAAACTGATTCTTTGCAATCTTATTTCTGAAAGAGATGATACAACATTTTTAGTACCTTTCCTTCATTTATTTCATTGACTGATGTATTTTGGAATACCTAAGATACTATTTTAACATATCAATATGTTGGTTTTTTTCTTTTTGATAATAAATAGCAACAGTTGTATTTCTTACCTCTACTGTTGCACTCAAAACTAGACAGAGAAAATGGAACTTTCTTTTTAGGGAATCATTGCTTGCCTAATTAAAATCTCAGTTACCAAACTGAAATGCAGCAAAGAGTGACCATTAGTCCAGTTACAATAACACCTATAGTTTAAATCAATATAGAAAAAACTCTTTGATGATACTACACTAGAAATTGTTAAACAAAAATCCTTACTCTACCCTCTGCCTCAGGGTTATGCTGACCTTCTGAGGTGATCCTGTGGGTCTTCAGGTCAACAGTGATGATTTCCAATGAGCAAGGGGTGCTGGAGCCCTATCATCAATCTCCACCATCCAACCATCTTAGCTGGGAAGTGGACAACAATGCAGATAGCACTCAACAACCATTCCCCAAGTCCTGCAGTCTCTTTGCGGCTTTTTAGGTGCTTTCTTATCACAGCCTGCTTCTTTGTCCTTGGTTCTTTCAAGGTCTTGAATCCACTGTCTGGGCCTGCTTATCCTGGCTATCACTGTAGGGAGGTTGTCTGCCCTCAAATCCCCACTGCAATGTCCTTGGACCCGGCCTGCCTCCCTCTCAGCCACACCTCTGCCCTAGTGATGTGTCTGTTTCCTCCGCTGGACAAGTTTCCTGGTTGGCCTTCAGCCTGGCCCCATCCCCACGGCCATGCCCAGCTGTCCTAGGGCTGTGCCTGAGCCTGGTTCTCCTCAGCAGGCCTGATCCTGACCACCTCCCATAGTCTGGTCTCAGCCCATTCCCATCCCCACAGGGGTGTCTGATGTCCTGGGCTGTGGTGCCGTGTAACAATGGGCTGGTGTTTGTTAAATAGTGACAGTTCTGGTGTATCATTAACCTTGCCATACAAAGCATTCGCATATGAGAAGCCAGAACATGTTAAGCCATAATTAATCATTAGATAATTTTTTAAACAAACTAAAACCAGGTCAGACCAAATTAAGCCCAGATAAGTCCTGAGATTCTGCATTCTCAGGTTAATAAGAACCCTCTGGCCTTCTACTAATAATAGCAAAATCATATTTACCGATCTACAATGTTAACACTATTATTATAGAATCTCTATAGTTTTTCTTAAGTTCTAACCTCATTTAACCACATAAAACTAAGGCATTTTTATTGTCTGATGTAAAGACTATGAAAAAGTGAAATCGTAGACAAAAATTCTATAATGTCACCATGGGATACATTCAGGTTCTGGAGTTTCAATTTCATTTACTTTCGGTAAAAACTGCATTCTTAACTCATCTATGATCATTTAGAAAAAAAGTCTTATCTTTTAAAGTAGTGGAAAGAGTGAGAAGGAAATCTTTATAACTAATGAGCTAGACTTTTATCCACTATAAATCTGCATGGGCCTAATGGCAATATATGCTTTCATTATTATTTTAGGGTTCACATATTTAACTATTACTTAGCAGCACCAAATTTTAAAACCCACACTGTGGATTTTTTTTTTCCCTGAAATGAATTAAGTTATGATATAATATTTGGATAAATGTACACATAGATTTAAAAAAGTTGTGGGGTCAGTTGCTACATTTACAATATCTACTATTTATTTACATTTGAAACTGGATTATTTAAATAATGTAAATGCATTTAACACCTATTAGAGAAATATGGTTATGATAACAGCCATGGGTATATATTTTAATATATTAATGATTCTTTTCTACACTATATCTCTCTGATTTCTTTTCACATGACCCTCTAATAATTTTTAAGTGGGAATAAAAAACTACCATTTTTCTTCATCCAGATCATCTTGCACATATTTTAGTACAAGTCACTGACTCTTACTGTTGCTTTACTTTCCCTTAGTGAGCATAATACCACTGTATTGCCCAAATTGTCTCAGCAGCATCATGAAAAACAATTTAAGAACTAAAGGTTCAAGTCTGTTTCATTCATTTATATTATCCTAAAAGACAACATTTTTTTCCCCTAGGTCAAACTTATATAGCATCAGTAAAACACTAAATATTTTTATCTGACGCTTTACTTAGTGACTATTTTGAAGTAAAAACCTAAACTCTTGTAACTGTTTTAGATACATAGTTTTTGGAAACAATCCCATAAAGTATACTAAAATAAAACTAATCTTGGAAGATATGTAAAATCTGCTTCTTTGTTCTTTTTCTTTAGATACAGATCTGTACAATGTTATTAAAGTTTATGGGGTTATTCTTTTCCTAATACAAGTGTTCTGAAGTAGACTTGCAATATATTTAGAAATTAAATGGAAATGGACTTATGACTATGTAATCTTTTAGATAAGTAATGCAACTAGTTTGAGGAATTTGAAATATTTTCTATTGATTAATAACTAGTCCAGAACTAAATGCTTTTCTGACTTCAGTCTTATTAGACTTGAGACATAGTGAGGTCATTGGTCATAGTCAACACAGGTTCATGAGGGGTAAATGTTGCTTAACTAATTTAATTTCCTTTTATGACAAGGTCACCGATTTCGTTGACCAAGGGAGGCCAGGAGGTGTGGTGGTTTTGGATTTTAGCAAAGCTGTTGATGCTGTCTGTCACAGTATCCTTCTGGACAAAATGTGCAGCACACAGCTAGACAAGTCCATAAGATGTTGGGTGAGCAATTGGCTAATGGGTTGGGCTCAAAGAGTTACAATAAAAGAGGCTGCATCAGGCTGGTGGTTAGTCATCAGTGAGGTTCCTCAGGGCTCAGTTTTAGAGCCAGTGCTCTTTAATGTTTTTATAAATGACCTGGATGCAGGAATAAAATGTACAATAAGTAAGTTTGCTGATGATATTAAACTAGGAGGAGCTGTGGACTCCCTCGAGGGTGGAGAGACCCAGATAAATCAGAGACCTGATCAGTCACCAACCATATGAAATTTAACAAGAGCAAGTGCCAGATTGTTCACCTGGGATGAGGTAATTCTGGTTATACATAGAAATTGGGGGATGGGAGGCTGGAAAGCAGCCCCATGGAAAGACATCTGCAGGTTTGGGTTGATGGCAAGTTGAATATGAGACAACAGTGTGCTCTGGCAGCCAAAATGGCTAACTGTGTCCTGGGGTACATCAAGCACATTATAGCCAGCCAGTCAACGGAGGTGATTGTCCCACTCTACACTGCACTCATGCAGCCTCACCTTGAGTATTGTGTGCAGTTTTGGGCACCTCAACATAAGAACGACATCAAACTATTAGAGTGTGTCCAGAGAAGGTCAACCAAGATGGTGAAAAGTCTCAAGGGCAAGACTTAAAAGGTGCTGCTGAAGTCACTTGGTTTGTTCAGCTTGGAGAAGGGAAAGCTTAGGGGTGACCATATCACAGACTGTAGCTTCCACAAGGCGGCAGCGGAGGGGGAGGTGGTGATCTCTCTCTGGTGACCGGCGATAGGACACGATCAAAATGGTATGAAACTGCATCAGGGGAAGTTCAGATTGGACATTAGGAAAAAGTTCTTCATTGAGAGGGTGGTCGGTCACTGGAACAGGCTCCCCGGGGAAGTAGTCACAACTCCAAGCCTGTCAGAGTTCAAGGAGCATCTGGATGATGGTCTTAGTCATAAAGTTTAGTTTTAGGTAGTCCTGAGAGGACCAGGGAGTTGGACTAAATGATCCCTTTGGGTCTTTACCAACTTGAGATATTCTATGATCATATGATTCACACTGGCATATGCCTTCCTATATTGCAGCATGGGTCTTTGAGCTTTAACAAGAATATGTATACCTGCTAAATTTCAGTACCAATATTGAAAGTAAAAATTTGTGGCATCTTTCTTCACATAATGTTAGGATGAAGCAGTGCTTATTTTGAGAGTCTGAGACACATGTTGTCCTATGGCTGATAGGACAATCCTAATACAACTAAGCATCTGACAAGCAAGTCAGAAAAGTGAGCATAGAGATCAATCATCACCCAGAAAAACTAATGGAATATGTCCTAAACTAAACAAACACAACAATAGCTTTACCTTGTATTTAATGAAATGACCCTTCAATTCTCAACAATTTAAATTTTTTTTGAAAGTATATGCGTGTACAATCAACCTACACATAAATTGTATATAACTATATATAAGTCTATATAGTTTGTTTTATAGTGAAACTGTGTATTGAAATGTAGCTTTTATTGCAATACTTATGCTCAGTCCTGTAAAAACCAAGATGACACAAATAAGCTGCCTCAAGGACAAGAAAATCTAAATGGGTCATTTATCTTCTCTCCCTGAAGCATGTCAAGACATTTTGTAATCCCCAAATAGATTTGTAAGTCTCCTCAAACTTTATGCTTATCAGGTAATATTAGGAAAAAAGTTTTAATAACATCAACTGATTATAGAGGTATTTGGATAGGTAGCTCAGAATACCTCTCCACACTTTCTTGCAAATAAATGAAAACTCCCTTTATCTAGATTCAAAGCAAACTTCAAGCTGTTTAACTATATGTACTGGGTCTGGCTGGGACAGAGTTAATTTTCTTCCCAGAAGCCTGTGAGGAGCTGTGGTTTAGATTTGTGACTAAAACAGTGATGATAACACACCAATGTTTTGGTTATTGCTGAACAGGGCTTGCACAGCATCAAGGTATTCTCTGCTTCTCATCCTAGCCCAACAGTGAGCAACACTGAGGGGGTGTGCAATAAGTTGGGAGTGGACACAGTAACGAAAGCTGACCTAAAGGGACCAAAAGAATATTCCATACTATAGAATGTCATGTTCAGCAATAGAATTGAGGGGATTTTCTTTCCAAAGCAGCTGTTGCTCAGAGACTCTCTGGGTATTGATCTACTTGTGGGAAGAGGTGAGTGACTACATTTGAAATCCTTGGGTATGGGCTTTTTGTGTTTGGGTTTTTTTCTTCCTTGTGGGTCCCCCCTTCCTTTTCTTTCACCTATTAAACTGTCTTTAACCATGAGTCTTCAGCTTTTGCTCTTCTGCTTCCCTCCCCCATACTGCTGGGAAGAGGCTGATGGTGAGAGAGTGGCTGTGTGGGTGCTTAGCTGCTGGCAGGGGTCAAACCACCGAAGTCTTATTTAGTAGCCAAAGTGGGTCTTGAGAGGCTTTAGATAATGAAAGATTTTATTGGAAAGTGCTAGACTGAACGTATAGGTTTTGTAACTGTTTAGGTGGTATTTGGCATATAGTTACTGTTGCTTGTCACAGTGTTGTCTTGTTTGATTTCAATACTATTTCTTTGTTCTTTCACCGCTCCATGGTGTGCTTCCTCCCTTGCTCTACATCAAACTCCAACCTCATTACTTTCAGATTTTTCTGTTTGTTCTCTTTTTTACCACTTTGGCTGGGAGAGCTGGGATAAAAACATTGGCCTTTAGCTTAATCTGCTATTTAGGCCCTGCATTGCTCCCATCCCAGTACTTTGGGAACCAAACTGTGGAGACAGATAACTGTCCTCTCTTTTCCTCTGGAAGACAATTCATGGGAGAAAATAAGAATAGCACCATCCTTTCTTGTCTGGGACAGGCGTTTCCTGCCTCGTTGCAATCACCCTTCAGTTTCTTGAATCTCCCTGCATAACCAGAATGCTTTTATTGGTGTGTGCCGTGAATCTGGTTTTGTCTTTTCCTAACATTTCCTAGGGTTAACTGGCCAGTTGGGAATGCCACATAGGGATGTGCCCTGAGGCAGCCAATTTGTGGGTGGCAAGGTGTGGGGGAGAATTTAAGGAGGTGTTTAGAGTGTTTTTCACTTCCAATGGTCTGCGACTTCATGCCTGAACAGGTATGGAATGCTGTTGAAGTAGCAAACCATACAAAGAAAGGATGCCTTGCCCACACGAAGGAGGTGCAAATTCTAGCACTGTTTTGGGACATAGCCTACACCTACTGAGACTGTGTTTTGCACCCTCAAAGGGGCAAGAGAGTCTCTGGATCTGGGGACACTGTGGCTAAACCAGAGACTTAAGCCTCAACTACAACAGTGTCTCCTGTAGTCAAGAAAAAACAATGGAAGCAGAGGTTGAGTTGGTTAGTAAGGGAGGAATAGGTTCCTCCAGAGAGGAGAACGAGAAAGAATCAGAAAAGACAACATCCTCTGCAGATGAACAGCCACAGGAACAAGAGAAGAACAAGTCAGAAACCACCTGGTATTTATCCCTAAGAAAGCTTCAAGATATGAAGATTATAGTTATTAGTCAGGTGAGCAAATTATAACTTAATTACTCCAGTGTTTCGATGCTGGCATCCAGTTAAGAATTAGACGGTAAACAAGCACAGAAGCTAGAATCCCCCACTAGGGAAACTGACAAGGAGATTGGAAGAGGAGCAACAATGTGCAGCCTCTGAAGGCATCACCTGTTGTGTGTGAAGGCAAGATATCTCCTCAAGGAAGACCTTGTAAGCTTCTGACGCAAGTAAACCACCATTGAGAAAGGTATCCAGTATCTGAGGGAATTGATGATGGTGGAGGTGATTTAAAGCAACTGGAACAATAACTGAGTCTTCAAAGTTCTGGATGACATCCAGTGCACACGGTCTAAGTGGCAGAAGCTTGTACAGAATGCAACATCATTTATCAGCACCCTGGTGACAATGGACAGGGCAGACTTGGAGGCACCAACTGTGTATGAACAACTGACTTGCCAGCTTTGGAAATTTGAAGCTAATCTCTCTTCCTTTCGAACCCTATGGGTCTGCATCTCGGCTGTGGAGAAACCGTCCTGCCAGTTCCAGAGACTCTTCCTCTTTGCTCCTACAGGCCAGAACCTCTGCCATCAAGAGTGCTGTATGGAGTCAGCCTTTCTGTGCTCAAGAGAAAGGGAACTCTGGGTGCATGCCACATACCTCCTTGTGATTCTACCTGTATGACCAGAGGGAAAACACGAGGAATTGGAATAATACACCTACCTTGAACCTAGAAGCCTGCATACATAAATTCTGGGGAAAAACAGTGGCCAAAAAGGGTCCATAGAGGAAGATTGCTTTGTTTGCTGTTGAGCAGTTTCCCAGAAACAACAGAATGGCTGAGGATGCTTCTCCAACTTCTGATCCTGATAAAGGAGCTTCTGATTTGCAATTACAAGAGTCAGGCAATGAATGCTCTGATCAAGAATACAGGGGGCTCTGTCTGTAGCCAGGTGGAGGAAAGGGACAGCTAACTGGACTTACTGGACTGTGTGGATTTGACGGTCTGGCATAGCAGACTTGTGGGAGCGTAATGCTCCAGCAGACACCAGCTAATGGTGTACTTAATGCCATCAGGTATAAGGGGATGGGATATGTCTAGATTTCTGAAGAGACAGGGTGATCCCAAGTGTTGTCTGTGTTGGAGGCTGAGATGAGTCTAATAGGGAACAAGTGGCAAAAGCATCTTGTTGTGACCAGCCTGGTGTCTCCATGTATCTTTGGCATAGACTATTTCATAAGAGGATACTGCAAGGATCCAAAAATGTACTGGTGGGCCTTTGGTGTAGCCACTGCAGATGCAGAGAAGATTAAACAGCTGTCTATGTTGCTTGGATTCTCGGAGGATTCTTCTCTTGTGGGATTGTTGCATGTCAAAGAACAGCAGGTGCTGATAGATACCATGAAGGTGCAGCAATATTGCACTAAGTTCCCTGTTCTCATCCATGACCTCATTCATCAACTGGAGAGTAAAAGGCTGATCAACAAAACTCACTCACCCTTTAACAATCCCATATGGCTAGTGCAAAAATATGATTAAGGGTGGAGGGTAACAGTGGACTACCACTGCCTGAACAAAATTACACCACCATTGAGTGCTGCCATGCTGGAAATGCTAGGAGTACTCTACAAACTCAAGTCAAAGGCAGCTAAGTGGTATTCTAAAATTGATACTACCAATGTGTTTTTCTCAATTCCTTTGGCTGCACATTTCAGGCCACAGTTTGCCCTCACAGGGAGGGGTGTTCTATACACCTGGGACTGACTACTCCAGGAGTGGAAGCACAGCCCTAACATTTGCCACGAACTGATGCAAAATACACTGGAACACACTGAAGCTCCTGAACGCCTCCAGTAAATTGATATAAATCTTTATGTGGAGAACCACAGCTGAGGAAGTGTTTGTGAAAGGAAAAAAAAAATCCACATCCCTCTGAAAGCTGTTTTTACCTCAAAACGAAGCAAGGCCAAAGGATCTGCACAAGATCTCCAGTTCTGAGAATCAAACAGCAAGATAGGCATCATCACATCCCAACAGATGAGATCAATAAGATAACAGCCATGTCCCCACCAGCTGACAAACCAAACCACAACAAAAACCCAAACCCCAAACCAAAACAAAAAGAAAAAAAGCTTTCCCAGACATTGTTGGGTTTGGGTTTTTTTTTTTTTTTTTGAAAATTCCTATTCTGGCTTATGGTCAGATTGTGAGCCCTCTCTGTTGAGTTATTTGAAAGAAGAACTGTTTTGCCTGGAGCCCTGAGCAGTGACAAGCCTTTGAACAGATCGAACAGTAGATGGTTTGTTTGGTAGGCCTTGGGCCAGTCCAGACAGGACCATAAGTGAGAAAGGTGCTTAGCACTGCAGCCATGGAGCATGGCCTTATCTGGAGCCTCAGGTGGAAAACATTGAGACAGATCTCTAGCATTTTAGAGCTGGGGATATAGAGGATCCAAGGCCTGCTACACCCTGGCTGGAAAGGAAATACTAGCAGCGTATGAAGGAATTCGAGCTGCTTCAGAAATTGATACAGAAGTAGAGCTCCTTTTGGCACCATAATTGCATGTGCTGTACTGGTCGTTGAAAGAAAAGGTCCCCTCTACTTATCATGCAACCAGTGTGGGATAAGTAGGTAGGAGTGGTCATGCAACACACCCAAAATGAAGAACCCCAACAGCACAGAAGTCCTGGAAGAGATCATGGACTGGCCAGAAGGTACAGATTTCAGGGCATCGTCTTAGGAAGTTACTCATACCAAAGAGGCTCCACTGTATAATAAGTTACCAAAAAATTAAAAGCCATATTGTCTGTTGACCAACGGGTCCTATTATATTTTGGGGAAATGTTGCAAGTGGAAAGCTGCTGCATGGAGTTCCACACAACAAGTTGCAGAAACTTGCAGGAAAAGGAGCCCTGGAGGAAAGTTGAATCAAATTACTTTGCGGAAGTGAAAGCCATCCATCTGGATCTAGATATTGCTGGACAAGAAAAGCAGTCAGTACTCTGTGTCTATACTGACCTATGGATGGTGAAGAATGCCCTGTGGGATGGCTACAGCAGTGGAGACCCACTAGTGATGAAGAGGCAAACTGATACAGGTTGCTGCACTGTGGCAAGACATAGCTACCTGGGTAGAAAACATTCCTGTAAAGGTACATCATGCAGATGCTTATATACCCAATAGCCACACCACTAAAGAATGTTGAAACAACAAGCAGGTAGAACCAGGCTGCTAGAACTGAAATGGTTCAGGTGGACCTGAACTGGGAAGATAGGGGAGATCTATTCATAGCTTGGTGGGCCCATGAAATATCAGGACATATAGGAAGAGATGCAATGTACAGACAGGGTCATGATCAAGGGATAAACCATGTTATCCATGGATGATGTGAAACATGTCTCGTGAGCAAGCTAAGGGGTAAAGCCTCTCTGGAATGAAGGATGGTGGCTGGGATACCAATATGGGGAGGTCTGGAAGACTGTTTATATCACAATACTGCAAACACGCCAAGGCAAACACCATGTATTTATCATGGTGGAGACAATTATCAGATGGTTGCAAACAAAGTCTGCCACCCATACCCCTACTTGAAATATTACCCTGGGCCATGAAAAACAAGTTCTGTAGCAACATGACACAAAAATGGAATCAGACAACAGGACTCATTTCCAAAACAACTTCATAGACACCTGGGCCAAGGAACATGGCTTTGATTGGATATGCCTCATCCTGTATCATGCACCAGCTTCTGGGAAGATTGAACAATACAGTGGACTGTTAAAGACTATATTGCTGGGAGATCCAAGCACTGAGGTACAAATTTAACAGAAAGCACTTGCCGGGTTAACTTTTTACTATCTGCTAATGAGCCTGGTTCTGCCTAACATAACTACTAGCATTGCCATCAAAGATTTTAAGAAACTGGTCTTTATTCTCACAGAAAGGTGTTTCATAATAGACAGTTGTTTAATTTACTAGCCCAAGGTACAGTTGCTAGAAGACGCAGTCAGCAAAGTACAAAATGGAGAAAAGTGAAGTTTTCTGTGTGCTAGATTGGTTACCAGAAGATGTAGTAGACATTGTGCATTTGCAGTATCATGGAGTTTTTAAACAGAGGTTGGGTTTTTGTACTGAAAGGAAAAAAAAATTTGCTTTAACAGTTTCTATTGGTGTCTTGGGACTGTGTACAAATATTGCTAAATGAGATTTTATGACTTTTTTGATGAAATGACCAGATACAAAGATCTTAATTATCCAAAGGAAAAAATGAAAATGAGAAAGAAGCAAAAAAATATTTTTCATAAAAATATAAATACATAGCTTTGCTTTGCATCACCAGGTTACTGAGAAGATATATTTATCTTCCAACAACTGGTCAGAACTGCAACAGGACAGATTAGGGATATATGAAGGTGACAGTGGAGAAACTCTGGGAACTCCAGGAGCACAGAAGGTACAGGCTAAAGTCATAATTCTGTGCCTAGCAGAACGAAGAGGAAGTTTCTCAGGCAAGGCTTATAAGTGATATGTTATGTTCCATGTGCTCTCATTTTCTCACCTTTTTCTCACCTGTCTTTCAACTATAAAAGCTACCTTAAATAGAGCCAAAGAAGTGCCCTAGATTTATTTTTTTTTTTTTTTTAATGAAAACAAATACATCTGCACACCTAAACTGGCTGTGAGGTGACTGACCACTTCCAATGTGGTACACAGGAGGGTCATTGTTTTCCTACCTTGCCTTTGTTTTTCCATCTTTAAGTGAATGATCACGAAAAGACACAAAGTCTGCAACTCAGTTGTCTAAGCTAAGATGTCTAGTATCACCTGATATATTCTAGGGTATATTACTTAGTTTCTCACTGCCAGGTCAGAGGACACTGGTCACCTCTGCCAGACATCCACATACCATTGCTGTTTGGATATATGAACTGTCTCCAAAAAGCAGGACATGAACTGATATGGTAACAAGGTTTCAAATGGTCAATACTATTTCTTTTCCTTTCTTTCATGCTTTAAAAAGAATCTCTTGCAAACAGATTGCACGTGTGAAGAAAAAAGAGGTGAGAAAATAGGCATGAGAATGCTTAAGTTTTGGGGAAGGATGTTGTTTTCAAAGTCATATTCTTTGATTTTCCACTTGGATTTTTGTTTCTTTTTTCTTGCTAGTGCACCTTTGGTTTTTTAATCGTCTGTGATTTGTTGCCTTTTTTTTTTCCTTCTTTTTAGTTACAACTTCAAATAGATTTATTTTATTAAAATGTTTTTATTTGTTTTAATATATGTTAATATTCCATAATTTTAGTGCTGGAAAAGTATTTATGATTTGTTACAATATATTATTTATAAGATATAAACAAGTAGTATTTGCTCACTGTTTATAATTCAAGTTCAAAATATTTTAACTCTAGAAATTCAATGCCAATAATAAAACTAATACTAAACTTTTTTAAAATACACTTGTGGATGTTAGAAGCAAAATTAGCAGGAAACTAAATGTCTGTTTTCAGAAAGAACACCAATAACTATGTTTTTTCTGAGGAGCCAATTTATTCACTATGATCTAACAATAAAATCAGGTATAAATGAAAATTAGCGGTTAAAGCAAAGCAACAAAAGGCTTATTTCTAACCCTAACTGAATCGTGCTGAGTCCTCAAGTGCAGAAGGAACAGACAGAGTTTTTGTATACATTTTTTTCTTTGCCGAGTCTCTGTTTTCTTCCAGCTGCCTGCAATCTCAGAAGCTAAACACTATTGAGTTGGTTAGTCTTATTTCTGAGAGGCGTGGTATTTGCTACAGCTGCTGACTGTAGCTTAACTCCAGGTCTGAACTTTTGGTCTTCCTAGTCAGTCATATCGACCTTTTCAGAGATGATAAGTCTTTCTGTTCTTGTCAAACATCAGATAAATCTGGACTATGTGTAATTTCTCAGTGCTGTTTCTACAGCTAGCTGTTCTTTCAAACACACTCCTAACATCTAGTCTAACAACACCCATGGGGATATCACCTTGTCTTAGTCACACTGAAGAGTATTATCCCCCAAGAATCTCATTGGTCTATTAGCAGTTATAGTAACAAGATCTGAATGACACAATCTTGAAAGCTAAAGGATGAGAATAGTAGTTTTGAAAATAAACTGATATATCTGCCAGAGTTATGGGCTAGGGATGTAACTTTGTTTTTATATCAAGGAAGAACAGGAAACAAATCTCTGTCTAGCAAGCCACTGAGATTTTTTTCATTTTATACAGAGTCTGCAGTTTCATGTGACATAATTTCTGAATTCAGAAATATCCTGCATGGTTCATATGCTTCACTGAGTGTAATTGCTCGCATTTAAATACTTATGACACTAACTAAGCACCTGAGCATCTTCCTTTAGCCCCTTTATTGTATCTCCCACCCCCACACCCAAATCATGGGCACAATGTGTACCTTCTTGTGTTGCTGATAAAAGAACTGACAGAATTTGGAGAATGTAATACACTTTCTAATTCAATTCCATGGTGTGTTATAGTAGACATTGTGCATAGTACTTCCTGCAGTCCAACTGAGATAATTCATTCTTACTATAGAACAAAAATAGGTGTACATCATTATCTTTTCTGATTGAGTCAATTTTGCTTGTACTGGTAAAAAAATCTGCTTGAGAAACCATGGATTCATGTTCAAAACTAGATTATTTTTTGATTGGGACATAAGTCATTTGTACTGGGTATGGCTGGTATGGACCTAACTTTGGTGGTGGTGAATGATTGCCTTTGCATCACCTGTTTTTTATCTTTTTTCTTCACATATTAAACTGCCTTTATGTTGACCCATGAGTTTTCAGGTTTTGCTCCTCTTCTCTCCACAATCCTGCTTGGAAGGAGGAGAGCACCCGCCAGGGGGTGCTTAGGTGCGAGATTTGATCAACCCATCACATCACTTTACAAAAATGTCAGAATCATTCTTGATAACACAAGCCTTTGAAATCTTGTTTTTGTTTTGTTGCAGATTTAACCATTGAAATATGTAACTGATTGGATTTTTTTTATTTAGTATCAATCTTTCTATGTTATAAAATCTGTAATTTATAGCAAAATATTTTTTAAAACACAAAGATAACTAGGGTCTCAAGTGTAATAGAAGTAAAAATAATATTTTGCAGAGAATACTGTAAGTAGGAAAGGCACTGGAGACTGGATGTTCTTGACTAGATTTTGACTTGTTATGTACAGTCTACACTCTCTATTGTTAAAAAAAAGAAAAATAGGCAACAACTAAATGGTTTACCTCACATTTATGTAGACATCTAAAATAAGTCTTGCTGGTTTACCTTGTTTTCATGTGTCTGAGCGCCTTTCACAGAGACATTTTGGAAAAAAAAAAAGCCTCAGGATTTAGGAAATTGAAATTTTATCCTTTTTTTTTCCAATTCTCTGGTCAAAGAAACAGTTCTGGGCCAAAAGCATTGACCATTCTGTGTTGTTCACGTCTATGCTGGTTACTGTAGCTGTTGATACATAATTTGTGGGATGTTATGTCTTAGTAAAGGGCTCTGTGTAAATGGAGTCTGCATACTTTGCCTTTAGGGTCGTATCAGCTGAAACCATCAGAAAGACCTATAGATTTCTCCTTCCTCACAAGCAACTTCATATGCTGTTACAGGAATATGTGTGATGTAATGTACGACAGGCAAGGAGGAAATGATGTAGGAGGAACACACACAAAGGGACTGAAAAGTCATCAAGAAGAACAAGGTCAGATGACAAAGATGACAAAGTAAAAACTTTCCCTGAGGAACCAGTAAAAGGTGCTAAATGGTACTGAATTTAGGATTGACAGATGTACTCTAACAGGCTGGCAGGGACACAGTGGACAGAAAAAGATTTTTTTCAAATCTTTCAATTTTAATATTTTATACAACACACCTGAATTTTCTCTACTTAAGGATTTTCCCTCTTTTATTTTAATTCTGATGAAATCTAGCTGTAAATGTTGACAATCTTTAGGTGCTTTTCTTCTATTTTTAAAGAATGTGTCCATTTCATGCTGGCCAAAGTTCTGGTGCCATCCATTAAGAGTTTAACCTCACAATGTTTTCTGACTACTGATTATTCAACTCACGATGGAGCTACCGTGTTGGCAGACAAGCTGTCTGTAGGGAAACCTAAAGTAAAAATAAATAAATAAATCTCAGGACAGTGTGCATTTGGGAGGCTGTGGAGGAGTTTGGATATAACATTCAGTGAAAAAAAATACCCCAAGTCAGGCCAGGAGGCCAAATAAGAGTGGGTCTGACTCCCCACATCTTTAGACAAAGTATTTAGTTTGGAGAAGTCAGAGCTACAGTTCCTGTGAGCTGACCATTCATTTTCCATTAGACAGTAATGCACGTATAATTCCGTGGGCAGTTTCCAGTACTCATGAATATTAATGTCCCTCATAGAGTCAGGGACCATCATTAATTCTGGATATAGTTTAGCTTTCCAACACTGTTTTTATTTTCCTGTTTTGTTACAAAAACAGCCTTTGTTACTGGGAAATTTATTGATCTGAATGTTGTTAGAGGCTGACCTGACTTTTTGTTTAAGAAGTTGAGAGTTGTAAGTCATAAGCCTGTTTCCTCCAACCTGTTTGCACATAAGCTTTTTATTGTGAAATACAGCAAAATATGTTGAGCACTTGAACAACAAAATATGAGGAATCAGCTCTCATAAGAATAATTGAAGATGATGGAAAAAGCAATGTCAAGGTTTGGGAAAACTGGAACAAGTACTGTGCTGTCAGCATTAGCAAACTTGTTAGTAGTGAGATGTTCTTTTTGTTATTGTGTATATCTAGATATCATTTTTTTTTGGTGGAATTTTCATTTCTTTAGGATCTTTTACATGAACTGTAATATTTTCTGTAAAATATTTTTCTGTGAAAATAACGTATTTCTTCAATAATTAGATGTGTCAAGTATAAACACAGAACTGCAGAAAAGAAAAAAAAAAGGAAAATAAATGCAGAATGTGTCTGTTCTGTGTTAGAAACAAGACTTGGCAGGGTAAAACCTAAACTAAGAAGAGCACAGAGTATAGATTCATTGGCTTCTGTGTATAGTCTGACTTCATGTATTCAGCCCATGCATAGAAATGAAGCAACACAGCTGGGAGACACTGTCTGGAAGTAGCCTGTTATCAGAAACCTGGCATAAGTGATGGAATGTCACAAGCAAGGAATATGTGTTGTTCATTTTAATGACAACAACTTGTGTAGTAGTAAGAGCATCTGGTGCCTGAGAATATGGCTTTGCTTATGTCTCAGTATGTGTGCTTTGTCTTGTTGCTTACTCAGGTGATTCAGCACAACATTAATGTGAGCAAAATTTGAGTGGACTGGAAAAAGATCATTAAAATATTTCAGAAGTAAAAAAAAAAGATCTCTTACAGATTTCACTGTTGAAACTGTTGAAAACTGTTATGCTACACTGTATTTCAGACACTTATATTTGGTCTTCTGTTGCAATTAAAATTGGGTAAGCCAACACCCATTCAGATTTCAAAAAGATACATATATTTTTCTGTTGAAATTATATTTTTAAAAGCTATAGTATACTAATACATCATACAGTGTTATATTCAGCTTTTTTACCTCATAAACAAACACGGCTTGATTCTCATCAGACATTATTGTTTTCTTGGCTAGGAAAGACCTCAAGGAGACAGGTAAAGAAGGTAAGTTATACTTTAAATAGGAAATCCTCATAGTAATTATTTGACTAATGAGAATCCGGTAATACTACTGCTTGTGACAGCTTTAAATCAAATTTAGTTAAAGCAATCATACAAACCAACTTTTTATATATGTCTGTGACCACTAGGTTACATGAGTAAAGGTTTTTTTCTACCAGTATGAAGAAGCGCAGAGGGACAATGGCAGGTGGGGGAACCCCAATAACCCAGTCAGAGATACAAACCCCTGACCCAGTGCTCCCAGGGTTGTCCCTGGAGAGGCTCACCCCATGGGCTAGGGGGAAACCCATCCCCTTGAGTCAACACGGGAGGGTCTGCAGGTCACCTTCAAGACTGAGGGGAGGTTTACTTCTTTGTGATGTTTGGGTGAGGAATGAGGCAGGGAAAGTGTGGGAAAGTAGACGGACAAGAAGTGAAAAAAGACCAGTCTATTAGAAGCCCTCAGGTGTTTATTTTTAACATTATTTGCATACCTGCACAATTTTCAATTTTTTTGAAGATTTCTGGGGACTTAGATATATCCACAAACCGTATTAACTGAAGACTGACACTCCCTATGTTCTATCTTGCATCCAACTTGAACATAATAACCTACAAAAAGAGAATGCTTTAATTCATGGGAAAAACATAACATTTTCTTCTTGTGTTTTGAGAAGGAAGAATTATCTCAAAGTATTAATGATACAGGAACATGTTATTAAACTGAACAGAATTTTCCTAACTGAAGCGGGACCACAAAGAAGAATGGTAATAGTTGGGAATGCAAAAATCTGTTTAGTGGGTAATGAAACATGGAGGGAGATAGGAAAAGAGGAATGACACTTGGAAATACCGAAATGACACTGAGGTATCAAGTATCAGTTCAGTAGTGTGTTGCTCTCTCCCACACAGGTAAATTATTATAATGGAAAAGCGTTTTCATTTTTTTTTAAGTTGTTTCCTGCTTTTTGTTATTTTTTAAGATCTTGAGATAAAGTGACATTATCTACAGTTTCATCATGGTCAATGATTTAAAAACCGAAGCTGGTGTAGTAAATTTTAGTTAAATCAGATATTTGTGAATAAAGGTCTCAGGAGACATCCTGTATCTCTGGTTGTGTATAACAGAGATCTACAGAATAAAATATTTTATAATATTAAGGAGCAAGTTGAATTGAAAACAGATACTTGTTGAAGTTCCAACAAAAAAAACTAATGTAATACAACTAAAACTTATTGTGCTGCTGAATTAGCTCTTTCAGCTATGATGTTTCACATTTTTGCAGAAGAATTTAGTTACAGAGCTCTTCATAAGTATTACGTTATCTTTACCATTCTAGCCAGAAACGTGGTCATTTACTTAAATTAATTAATTTTCTATCATAAAAAAAATAAATTCAGCTTACAGACCCTCCTTAGTTTTTTTGAATTTCTTCTCTTCAGTCTATGTATGAATTTTTATATATGTTATGTGGTTGCAGACTGACACAACAATAACATATTCTTAATCTTCATGCAACAACCACAGCTAAGATAATGTAACCAATCACGTAGCTTTTAACACCACAAACATGGTACTCATCAGAAAAACAGAAAGGCAACATTTTCTGAAAGTATATAGACAGCTGTGCTTAGAAAGGTCATTCTTTATTTTTATCACTTACTACGTGAAGGATCTGATATAAAAATCAGTCTTTATAAAATTGTTACCAGTATGTGGAGAAGAGACTCTTTAGATACTAAACATGCAGGTAAAAAACTGTAATTCTTATGAAAAAATGCAGTACACTTTCCTTTCCATTCCCCCAGCCCCAGTCCTCTCTAAATGTTAAATTTATTTACAGGACAATACTAGAATACTGTCCAAATATTTCATGCTTTGAATTGCATAACAGCATTTACCATTTCTGAGGAGGTGTCAGGCTAATGGCTAGATGCTAACGTCTTGATGAAAGAGGTGGATGTGGCTAAATATATTTCATGTTACAAATTGAATAATTTAGCTTAACAATTACTTTTGTTTGTGTGACTAACCTCATAACTGATTGATTACATTCTTTGTTAAGCAATGGACAAATTAATCTCCTACATCAAATGGTTTTTTTTTTCAGGTACTGCAATGGCTTAAAACATTCTCCATGTGGTCAAAATAAAAGACCCAGCATAAATGCATATTTATATTTTATGCACTTATAAAGTCATCCAGAATCAAGCCAGAAAACAATACTTGAAAAACAAAGCAAGCAAGCAAGCAAACAAACAAAAAGCACAACACCCCTTTCATAGTTCATGTATATTTTTTTCACGTTTCTTTTTTTCTGAGGCAGCTCCTAGAAGATAGGATAGAAGGAAGCACAGAAACAAATGTGATAGGCCTGAAGAACTGGTCCTGTGAATCTCTACTGTTTAGTCATTCCTATATTTTACCTAAATCTGTTTTGAGAGTTCTATAAATATAATCAAAATCTGTTAATCACTGATTACTGCACTCTAAATATAAACAATTAGCCCCTGTTAAATTCTATATAGATTTGTCTTGTACACTCAAACTCCTTGTCTCCCCTTTAGTACCAATTTTTAAAGTAATTCAGTGATAGGAATCCATTCCTGAGATTCTTTAGGAAACATGTGGCTTCAAAAGAGAAAACCTTTTCAACAAGGACTCAGAGTTCACTGAGCTCACACAAAAGAAGAGTGTAAGAATTTTCTTTTTTCAACTTCAGCCTGACAAGGGAAAGAAATAAATGAAGAGAATGGAAAGAAACAAAGACCTAAGAAGAAGCTGTAAGAATATAACTTAATTGCTGTCTCCACATACAGTTGGCTCTTTTAATGAGAAATGACATTATCCTATAATAAAAGAAATGGGAGTGGCAGGAGGTGGAATCTATTGAATATGTACAATGAACAGAACCTCTCTAATGCCACCTCTCCTAGATCTTGTGAGGACAGTTTCAGCTGCCCCAGGCAATCAAAGATTCTACCTGTCTCTGCTCTACTCTTAGAGAAGTATTTTAGGCAAGTTGACAGTAAGGTAGTAGCATGTCTTCCTGCTCTGCTTAAATGTATTACATTACTATGTTTGTCAGCAGGTTCACTTTTGGTTTAGGATTTTACATATGAATTTTGATAAATTCAACTTTTTTAGTGACTGATAGTAAAAATTGAATTAAACTAGATGTTAGATTAATGTAGGAAGGTTCACGTGAACTTATGTCAATTCAGACTTGTTAACAACTACTTTTGTGGCTAGGGTTGCAGATGACATGACATGCTTTGTGCTTGGATTTGTCTCTTTTTTATTTGATTGCTTGTTTCCTTTGGAGACACTAAGTGCATTATGCTAAAACTGCTTCCTAGTCTTATTCTGTATGACTAGCTAAGCTATGTATCAGAGTGGTAATGGAGAAAATTTTACTGTATATACATAGATATAAGTTGGAAATTATTTGATTTGTATTGGTAACGACAAAGTCTGGATACTTATAAAAAGAAAGTGGAATCAGTGTGCTTAAAACTGAAGGAGGGGGAATAAAGCATCATTTCCTACAGCAAACTCTATTACTAAAGGACAGAAGATAAATATATCTTGCAAAACTATCTTGCAAAACTAATCAGAAGCAAGCCAGTTGAAGGGATTCAAAGATGAAAAACTAAAATAGTAAGTGCCTGAAGTTTTTTACTTCCTAGATTAACATTTGCAAGATGCAAGATGATTCAGAGAACAGAATTTGTAAAATTGTAAAAGTCAAAACATGTTATGAGAGAAATTTATTTTGCAGATCACTGGCCAACATATAAATTGCTGACTGCAGGCCATCATCAGATGAAAGTTCCATAAGTTGAACAGAAAGTGGAGCTGCACATAAAACTAAGTAACATCACAAAGCCTAGGAATAACACATATCATTTCCTGTTCAGTTTTAGAAGGACAAAAAAATGAGTGATTGGAATTTCAGGAACAAAAGTAAGAGTTTAGAAACTACATTTCCAGAAAAGAAAAGAGATCTTAAATGGTTACAGTCTATCAATTATACACAAATATACACTAATACAAAATTTATCATACACTCTCAGAAGCTCATATGTTGATGTTTCAAAACTAGAGAAAACAAGCTGTGGATAAGAAGACAACAACAAGGTCAAAAGCTTTTTCAGAAAAAGGCACACATTCTTTTCTTTCTGCATATGGTTAACGAGTAAGAGAGGGTTTGAATCCTGAACATATCTTAAGTGTAACCAAAAAAAACAAATAGAAAATTATATAAAAAAAGCAACTGAACATCCAATCACTTCTTCAGGCATGTGACAAATGCTCCAGCAAGCAATATATTCAAGTGTAGAAAAAGATTCAGCTTTTCAGTGAAGTCTTCTTTTCTCAGAGAATAAGTGATCCAAATGGAATGATTTTTTCTTGACTGAAACTTCATTTTCAATGTGATCAAATAAATTTTCACACTCAACAAATAAAAACCTTCTGTTATTGTTATTGTTGTCATCGCTGGGATTATTCTTTTTTTTTTTTTGTATGAAAGAAATGACTGAGAAAAAGTAAGTTCTTCACTTTTTGGGAGAGAGAGGGGGCCAAGGACCTGACAGTTTTTGTTTCAGAGGTTTTTAAGATCATGTACTGTTTTCCTGTTCAGCATATCAAGAAACATTTCATAATAGTGGTATTATCTAACTAAATTAAATTTTATATTCAGATACTTTGATGACATATCTTCATAATGAAATTTCTTTTCTATTCTTACAACCAACATTTTATGTCTAATGTTTTAATTACAAAACTGAAAAGAAGACCCTCAAGAGACAGCCTGTGTCTTCATCAGAAAGCATATTCACATCTAAACTTTTTTGGCTTAATATTTTTCTAATTGGTCTGAAATCTTTGTTATTTATTCTATTATCTATTTTTTTCCCCACTATTGTAAACAATTTTACTAATTTTAATATTAACAGTAGTTAAGAAAGCTTTACATTAACATCATCGCATCAGGAGACTTGTATTAATTTTCTTTTATTGATATTTGGTATAATCACCACATTCTTTCTTGAAGACTCCTATCTGGAAATCACTGTAGTCAATTAGAATAGGAAATACTGTCAGAAAAGAGAAATTAGCATGTCAGTGCTCTACTTTTACTGCTTTTTACTTTTTTTTGCTCTTTGCCTTCCCTGAGTAATTTGTTCTGTTTCTAGTTCTGTTCCTAGGAAGACAGGGGCAGTAAGCTGCCCATCATAAGTCTCTAAATGTCATTGCATAGAATGATTTCATAATATTCACATAAATGTCTGGTTTTATACTTGATGTCCTGCCCTCTCAATGTAGGTCAAATGCAATTCTTTTTCCAAATTTTTATTGAAAATAGTGGAATTGAACCAGACTCTAGTAGCCTGAATCCCAATTACAGTGAAGGAAGATTTAAAATTCAGTCACTACACATTCTCACACTGTTGCAAATTTAAGTGTTTCACTTCTTATTAATTATATATTTCACTTTTTAATTTGTTGTACTCATCTCTTTCCATCTACTATGGGATACTAAGCCCTCCAAGAAGATCAGTAAGTATTACAAATGATAGATTAAGTCTTCTCTTGAAGCCATATAAGCCAAGTTCAAAAAGCTCCCAAGAAATTTGATATATACATATGACACACTGGCAAAGCTCTCTGTTGGATTTGAAACACTGACAACGTATGACTTATCACCTGTACTTGGTAGTTCATCATCCGTACTCAGTACTCAGATTCATAGCATGAACTGTTGGAGAGTCTAGCTGAAGATTTGGTAAAGTTCTCTTTGTTGAACTGGTGACATACCCCAACTCCATCCATTGGGGAATGAAATAAAACAATTTGCATGTTATTTTTAATGAATTGTTAAATTATTTGTAGAGTAGCAACCCTCTTCTATCTACCAGAGAGTTGCGCTAAATTTCACCTTATCTATGAGAATCACTCCATTTTGACAGTAGCCTCCCAGACATACTAGTAGGTTCAATTTGGATAGTAATGTATGAACACTGAACAAATTGGAGCTAAATCTCTGCTACTAACCCAAATATTTATGCATTTTTGAGTGGTTTTAAAGTTTTCTTCCACAAAATTTATTGCTCAACTTATGTTTTACAATACAATAAAAAAGGACACAGTGGCAACTCACGATGTTCACTAGCTGAGTGTCAGGGTACATGGAAGAAGAATGACAGCTTCTTTAGGGGTATCTGGCCAAAGGAGACACAATCCAGACCACACAATTCTGACCAACACATAAGGGACGTAGTGATAAGAACAAACTTGCTCAGTGGAATGAATTGATAAGGATATGTGGTGTGTGGGAATGTTTATTTTAATGGGTTTGATTCCTCGATTGTTTTTATATTTCACATAATATTATCACTGGAGGAAACAAACAAAACCCTAGCAAATCAGAAGAAACTGAAAAAAAAAAAACAACAATGAAAGATAAAAGACCAGAGAGCAGAATTCCTGGTATCTCGTTCCTTACTTTTGTACCCAGGAATGAGGACCTAACCTTCCTATTTTTATGGCTTCAGAATATTGTCAATTCACTGGTTCGCCAGTGCCTTTAACAAGTGCATTAAAAGTAGTCTTCCTCTTATGAGCCTTTAATCTTTCAAAAAGGAACTTTTGTAGGGTGTGAAAGCTATGGATTGCAAATAAGAGACAGAACTCAATTCTCTTACTTAATAAGCAACAGGTCTTATCATTAAGCTGCGTTGCAAAGGGTGTGCACAGCTCTCATTGTTGCAGTCTGAGCACTTTTATCTGAGTTCCCCTTGGACCTAGGAGCTACAAGTGCTCGGTGTCAAATGGTGTTAGGCAGAAGATGACTGCCAAGGGAATAAGATTAGGAAAGACAGGAGTGCAGTTGCCAATTGAACATTCCCAATAACAGCTGTTAGGCTTCCAAAAAGGTGGTGGTTTGTTTGTTTGTTTTTGTTTGTTTGATTGATTGCTTTTTCCCCCTTGGGGTAATGTTTATGTCCTATAAAAGCTAGATTGGGCTTTCCTAAATTACTTTCTTGAGATTAGGCTTCTACATGCAGAAGTGCTTGCATCATTGTTAAATACTTACTTGCTTGTTCATGAGATAAGAAGTATTATAGAATAATCAATCCTCCCTCTATTTTTCTCCCAACAGGGTGAATTCTGTTAGTTTGTGGATACTTGAAATTAAATATGAACACCACTGAAATATCATTCAGGAGCAATGTATCTCATGGAAAGTACACAGATTTGCATCAGTTATTTTCCAGTAATACATGACAAACTTCATGACTGACCACCAGATCACTGGCTGGAACACAGCTTTGCATAAAAGGACCTGGGGGTCCTGGTAGACACCAAGTTGAACATGAGTTAACAGTGTGCCCTTATTGCAAAAAAAGGTGAATGGTATCTTGGTCTGTGTTAGGCAAAGTATTGCCAAGAGGTCAAGAGAGGTGATTCTTCTGCTTAATTCAGCACTGGTGGGGCCATACCTGGAGTGCAGTGACCAGTTCTGGGCTCCCCATTACAAGAGAGACATGGACATACTGAAGAGAGTCCAGCAAAGGACTACTAAGGTGAGATACAGACTGGAGCATCTCTCATATGAGGAAAAGTAGATGGGACTGTTCATCCTGGAGAAAAGAAGGCTCAGGAGGGATCTCATCAGCATATATTTGTGGTTTAACCCCAGCTGGAAACTAAACACCACACAGCCGCTTGCTCACTCCCCTGCCCGGTGGGATGGAGGAGCAAATCAGAAGAGTAAAAGTGAGAAAACTCATGGGCTGAGATAAAGACAGCTTAACAGGTAAAGCAAAAGACATGCACAGAAGCAGAGCAAAACAAGGAATTTATTCACTATTTCCCATTGGCAGGCAAGTGTTCAGCCATCTCCAGGAAAGCAAGGCTCCATCAAGCATAACAGTTACTTGGGGAGACAAATGCCAAAACTCCGAATGTCCCACCCTTCATTCTTCTTCCCCCATTTTTTTGTTGCTGAGCATGATGTCATATGGTACGGGATATCCCTATGGTCAGTTGGGGTCAGCTGTCCCAGCTATGTCCCCTCCCAACTTCTTGTGTACCCCGAGTCTACTCACTGGTGGGGTGGTGTGTGAAGCAGAAAAGACCTTGACTCTGTGTAAGCACTGCTCAGCAATAACAAAAACATCCCTGTATTATCAGCACTGTTTTCAGCACAAATCCAAAGCATAGCCCCATACTAGCAACTGTAAAGAAAATTAACTCTATCCCAGCCAAAACCAGCACAACACCTGAAGGGAAAGTGCAAAGAAAACAGAGCCAGGCTCTTTCCAGTGGTGCCCAGTGATAAGACAAGAGGCAATGGGTACAAACTGAAACATGGGAGGTTCCACCAGGAAATACTTTTCTATTGTGAGAGTGACTGAACACTGGTACAGGTTGTCCAGAATGTTTGTGGAGTCTCTGTCCCTAGAGATATTCAAAAACCATCTGGACATGCTGGACATCATATTCTAGGTAGCCCTGCCTGAGCAGGGGTGGTGGCCAAGTTGATCTCCAGAGGTCACTTCCAACCTCAATCATTCCATTCTTTGATTTTGTGACCAGCAGCTGATCACCCTAAACTACATTTGCAACCATACTTGTGTCAAATAATCTCATAGTGTAATACAAAATAGAACCACGTGTTTTTAGAAAAGGAAATGGACTGTTTCTGCCTCTATTTTGTGCAATGAACAGTCCAGTCAAGTTTACACACGTGGAAAAGGCAGGTAAGACCTCTGAGGAACCAATCAGGCTGTGATGCTGTCCTTGGTAGCCCATACCTAGGTGGGCTGGACAAGTAAGAAAGATTGTTTTTCTAATAAAAATGTCCCTGACATATTAAGGAAGAGCCAAGATCATAAATCAGAAATTGTCAATAATTAGATTTCTTAGAAAAGTATCTATAACCTTCAAAGTCCCAGCTCTGTGTCATTTTTTAAGATGACAGAATAAGCTTGGTGGTGCAAAAATGTAAGATCAGGTACTTTTATGTATTGCTCTTGAGGCTGCAGCAGGTGTCACCATTATTAAACTCTCTCAAGGTATCAATTTTGTGCTTCTAGCGGTGCTGAATATACTTGCTCTGGAGCTCCCCTGACTGATTCTGCATCTAAGTAATACACAGGAGTCACTCTGCCACCCTATCTAATTCATTCTTGATGGATAGCTCAAAATTATTTCCACAATCTCTTATTCAAGATATTTGCTAAACTAGTAGTGGTAAATGAATTCACTAGTGCCAGTGTTTCAGAAATGTGAATACTTTGGAAAATTATTATAAATGGTCATTTGCAATCCTGAATTGTGAATAGTTTGTAGGAGAGCCTACAGTCTGAGAACAAATCCTGGGTTGAAGGCAACCTGATATATTAATTCTTGCATGCTTGATGATAGAAATTGTGAATATTACATTATCATGATCAGTCTTTGGGATAGAAATTTGCAGAGATTCAAAAGACGTTGTTGCTCTTGTTCATCCCTTTGCCAGTCATTTATAGAGAATAATTGCAACACCCACACTGCTTAGGTTCGATAAAAGCCCCCTTTGTGAATGTACACTCAGTACAGGAAAAAAAAAAAAAGCAAGCTACATACAGATATGGTGAGCATGAATTCAGATTATACGTAATGATTTTTGCAATGAAAATTTTAATATACAAGACTGACTGTCATCTATTTTTCATACATTTAAGAAGTGATTTTGAGGTAATACAAGATTTATTACCCTGTTCCACTAATTGCTATGTTTAGTGGCATTCTAAGCCCAAAACTAATAAACTCACCCAGAACTTAAAAGTAGAACTGTGTCAATTAAAAGGTGTAACAATTTTCTGACCCTTCTTCCCTTAGCTTTTCATTAAAGCAATTACAGAATCCTTGAAAGAATCAAGTTACGATCTTCTCTATGCTTTCTTCAGTCATGGCTTCTGACATCTAAAGTAACTTTGAAGTTTTCTCTGATTTGGAATAAACTCACTTTCTGAAAAATATTTATATCGTTATTGAGACAACGAAAAGGAACTTAAGAATAAGTATTCAACCTATGACTGAGGTATCACTTACTTTGGCATAAGGCAGCTTTGCTCAAGGCCTTTTTCTACTCGTTCTAAAACTGTCAAAGTTAAGCAATGTTAACAAAAGAAACTGAATTCTAACACCACCACCACACCCCCAGCTTCCTTCCTCTTGTCCTGATCCCTTATAATTTAGTTTTAACAAACATGTCTGGGATAATATCTATGGGTTAAATCCCTTCAGAAAGAGAGGAGAACTAAACCAGGAAATGAGGTTCCTTGATTGGCCTGGGACAGTCTAAGTCTGCCTTGCTTTTCTTTTTCTTTTTCTTTTTCTTTTTCTTTTTCTTTTTCTTTTTCTTTTTCTTTTTCTTTTTCTTTTTCTTTTTCTTTTTCTTTTTCTTTTTCTTTTTCTTTTTCTTTTTCTTTTTCTTTTTCTTTTTCTTTTTCTTTTTCTTTTTCTTTTCTTTTTCCTAAATGAAGATTAATGCAGCCAAACAACAATGCAGCCAAAGAGTAACCCTTGGTTACCTCCCCTGACAGATAAATCTGTATAACTGGAAAAGTTTTAGCTACTTATGTAGTTCATCTTCCAGTGGAAGATGTCATTCAGCATCCAGCTCAACCGGGGAAGAGCTGTGATACCTTTCTAAAACAGAACTATTTTTCTGGATTCCAAAAATAAAGTAAATAAAAAGTAACATAAATTTAGCAATATTGGCTATTGTTTCTCTTTCTGCAAGTAGGAATTTCTGCAATATTACATAGCAATTCTGCCAGGACTTTACTAGCAGAAGGAAGGGTTAGGCTCAAAGTTAAAGCAATTCTCACCAAAAAGTATGGGAAAATTGAATTAAACTTCCTGATGCTCAGTGAGCTGATTTTCACCACTCACAAGTATGAATTGTTTTGATTCACAGAACATGTTTCTATTAAAGGGAGAAAAATATACTAAAAAGGTGGAGAAATACAGTAGCATACCTTATCCAATTTCTAAATAAAATACAGGGAGTATAACCATTTTACAGCCCTTTCTTCCAGTGAAATAAATGTTTAGATCAGCTAGTTTCCTTCTTTTCCTTGAAGTACACTCATCTTATAGCTTCTGATTAGGTACTTCTGGAGAGTAAAACCCAGTTTAAGCAGATGCTGAATGTTTGGTGTGACTGGCTTCCTTCAGCCTCTCACACTGTGCATTCCCACTTAGCTACATGCTCCTTGTCTCTCTAGCCATGTTTTATTATTTCTTGTTCTGTTTCCCACTCTGCTGTTTTGCATTATCTGTCTCCCACTTTGCTAGCTCTTCCCTCTAGCTATTTCTTGCTGTTCCTCCCACTTGGTTACCTGCTGCTTGCTCTTCCTTGGAAATATAGCTAGACTCAATGGCTTTGCTAAGAGTTTCTGCTAGTTCAGCTCTTAGCAAGACCATAGATACATACAGTCCATAATTAAAAAAAAAAAAAATCTCAGTTTTTCAGAATACAAGAAAAAAGTATGAAATGTCTTACATATTTTCTCAAGTGACAATAATTTCTTCCCACTTAGCAGAATATTCTTGCATATGATTTTCTATTCTTACTAGCTTTCTAACTGGTACACTATACTAGAAGCTATTGCCCTCATTTAGAGTGAGCTTGCCATGCCTGGAGTAAGCACAAACATCTGTACATTGTTTATTCACCAGCTTTTAATCAAATGCTCCTCCTTTTTGGGCCCCTTTTCCCCTGTGGCACTCTTTGGACGTAAGTTATACTTGCTGTTCACTTTGGTTTTATGAGATTAAAGACTACAAGATTTAGTTCATCATTTCTTACTCTCACCTGGGTGCAACACTGACTAAAAAAAAAACATATCCAAACAGTAGTGGAGGCCCCATCCCTGGAAGTGTTCAAGGCCAGGTTGGATTGGGTTTTGAGCAGCCAGGTCTAGTGGGAGGTGTCCTTTCCCATGGCAGGGGGGTTGGAACTAGATAATCTTTAAGGTCCTTTCCAACCTAAACATTTCTACGATTCTGTGATTCTATGATATAAATGTCACTACCTGGGAAACAATTGTAATCATGTGAGGCAACTCTGTAATTGAAAATGATCTTGATAAATTGAAGAAATAATCCAAATCAATAAGTGGAAATTCTGTAAAGTACAAAGAAATTATTCAGGAATGAGGGAAAAGACAGGGGAATAAAAAACAAACATAAAATTCCTCATTACCAGCTGGGAAACACTATTTCAGGAAAAGATCTGATGCTACAAATCACAAATGAGGCAATAAAGTAAACTAAATTTACAAATTTAACACAGAGGAGAGCAAGAAGAATGGTAACGAAAGAGCCGAAGGAATTGAGCTTGTTTAGTCTAGAAAAGAAATGATTGAGAGGAAATAACAGTATTTAAATATATGAAACTGTAAAAAAGTAGACAGTGATGGATTGCTTTCCATATCCTCTGAGGGCAGAACAAGAAATATTCAATATATTATGCAGTGAATAATGTTCAGGTTTGATACTAGAAAACATAATTGCAAAAATAGTTAGCACTGAACTTGTCAAGGAAGGTAGTGGACTTTCTTCAGAAATCTTGAAGACATCTTGGCTGGTATACTTTGTCTTGCTTAAATGCAATGGCATGTGTTCATTCAGAGATGCGCTCTCATTCCTAAAACATGTGCATCTTAGAAAAAAATATGTATCTCAGTCTAGAGCTTTGTTAGATGTGAACATTGTTGTGGAAGGAAATGAGCCAACCAAAACTACGATTAAAAAAATCATCCTAGAATCTAACAACATCCCAGGATCAGTCAAAGACCTAGCAAGTCATCCAAATACTGTTCTATTGACATCTGAAGTCCGTGTCACAGCTCCTTTTCTGTGGTTCTCAGTCATACAAATATTTTGTTACACAGTCTTTTCAGATTATTTTTAGGATTTTTCATTGATTTAAAATCAATTATGTTATAAATCAGTAAGGCAGTGAAATGGAGTGATGAAATTAGACTAGTGAGCATGGAATTTGGTTTGTATTCTATTACTGACTAAACATTGCCTCCAGGTTACATTTTGAATGTGATTTTTATGAAAAAAAAGTTAATTATTCATTCAGAAATATTAAAATCTGGTTGACATCAGTATTTGAATGAGTACTACAAAGTAGGTTGGATTACAGTACTAGAATCATCCAGAAAGTATGAAATTTATGACAGTGGCTGAAAGAATGAGGAAAATAAACATTTAATTTGCTGGGTTTGTTTGTTTGTTTTTCTTTCCTAAATTCTTTTCTGATTTGTGGCAACAGGCCACATTCCACACATTTCTGTATTTCAATTTCCACAATTACACCTCAGAAGGACCCTATTTTATACATATACAATTTACAGTGGCTGTATGAATTTGCATTTTTTGATTCCAGCAAAAAATACATACCATCCGTCCATCCTCCCTCGCACCCTCAAACCAGATGCTGTTTGTCTGGGTTTGCAAGGCTCTTGCATTCAACTAGATTCTACTTCTTCATCTGAATGTGATATTAAAGCTGCTGAACGCACCAAAAAGATTCCAAAATTTTAAAGAACTTTAAAGCATCATTAGTCACAGATATAATTATCTGGGTGAAAAAAAAAAAAGGGAAATTACACAAACAACAGGTACATCAATCACTTCTGAATGTGGCTGACAAACTACTCTGGGACATTATCTAACTCTATAAGTACATCAAGTACTGGTTGGCCAGTTCAGTCTGTGAAGCTCTGTTTTGAGATCAGAAGAGAAGCAGATGGGAAAGACACTAGGAACAGTCCTAAAACTCAGTTTCCAAGTAGGACTGGAGATCAGATATAAAGTCATAAAAGTTCATTAATACAACTAGATATCATTCTTTCTGTTTTGTTTTTGGTTTTACTTCTGTATGTATATAGCGTGAATTTTTAGAAATTATTTTCTCTTTTTCTCCAGAGTTCAGTTACATTCCAGCTGGAACCAGAAAATAAGCACCTACCAGTGTAGCATCTGACTCAAGTTATAGCTACATATTGGAATCTAGAGATCTTAATCCAGAGTTATAAATATCAAACATAAAATTTGAATATATTTGGATCAACTCTCTTGTTTTGATTTTCAAAGGTTACTGATCAAAAATTACTCTGCTGGTTTACCATATATTTAGGAAGAGAAGTTTCTTTTTGTCAACAAAAGTGAACTTTCTGTGTTATTCTGGTCTGCATAATATGATGGAGTGTTGCCCTATAGCTGAATAGAAACAGATGTATACGGAGAAAATAACAAAAACAGACACAGATGGTGTATCACATGTATAACTTCTTAATTTATCCCTCTTTGTGTGATACAATTATCCCGGCAAGTAGGCTGTATTCATTCCCTTTTCACAGATTCTGCCAGTTCCTGCAGGGACACTTTTCTGCATCATGCTGGAAACTGCCAGGGCAGCACTCAAGGATTCCTCACTCTCTCATTGCACCCTCTCCAGGTCCCTTCCCTGTCCATTTTGCCTTTTGTTTGTTTATTTGTTTCTTTTTGAGTAGCTGTGATTACAATGAAAGTAGGATTGTTTCAGTTAATTGTTTCATCAGAATATTGACGTGATTTTCCTCTTTAGGCAAAAATCCCCAAACAACTCATCCCATTTCCTGTGCTATTTGCTGCTACAGAATCCTCTTTTCCGCAGGAGAATGTGTTATTTTAACTTTATGATCGAATTCATTTTTACCTCACAAAATTTGTATAAACAACCAATGTTTGGTTTACTCTGAACTTTGCATAATGAATTTTAAATCAGGACTTTGGTTTGTATAGCAAGGTGCTCAATGTTTCCCCATTGATTTGTAAAGGCAATTTCCTGTCATGGCCTTAAAGATGTCTTTAAGCTTCTTGAAATAGTGAGTATAGAAATAACTATTCATGTAAGCAATGAAATAAAAATTATTCATGAGTACATTAATTCAACTCCTGTGGCAGGTGGCTATAATAAAGCAATGATGTGTCACCAAAGTAGGTACTGGAGAGGAGGATACATTGTGAAATAAGGCGCATTGGTTGTTTCTTCTCTGTTGTGTTTTTGTTTGTTGGTTTGGTTTTTTTCTTTTTTTTCTTGTAACAAGGTACAGAAAATATTTAATCCATTGCCACATACTTGACAGTTGCCTAGTTCCATTAACAAAACAGAGCTGTATACTGGACTGTGTTACTTTGGGTCAGATTTGCATAAGTCTGTGACTTTATGTCACTTTCTGCCCAGTGAACAACTCACACACAGATCAGGCAGAAAACATAGAATTAAAGTTCACTTTAAGCAAGCAGACAAGCATCAACACCAGAACAGGTTGTCCAAGGAGGTGGTAGGTGACCCATCCCTGGAAACCTGCAAGGTCAGGTTGGATGGGACCCTGAGAAACCCAACAGAGTTGAAGATGTCCCTGCTCATTGCAGAGGGGATTGGACTAGATGACCTTTAAAGGTGCCTTCCAAACCAAACTATTCTATGATTTTAATGCATGTGTAAATATGTTGTTCATATCTAATATTTTTAACAAAGAAAATAATTTGTTTCTATTTAACCATTTTCTTAAATTTTGTGGCTCTATACTCTTTCACAACAAATTGTATCACTAGGCATGTTTTCAAACAGCAAGAAAGCATATTGAACAGAGATGAAGCTAAGATTTGGCCCATATTCATAACAGTGCAGAATAAAAAGCCCATATACATTGGATGAAGTCTGATGAAATCTTTGAAAATGTCTCGTTGTCAAAGATCAAATAAAGGAACAAACATTAGTATAAACATAATCATAAGAAAACAATCCAATTTACATTAACTCTGACACTTCTTTTTTTCTCTGTGGTCATGGCGCGATACATAAGCAGGAACATCTCCAAAACTTAAATGAAAGGAGAGCACCAGACTCTATTCTTGTCTGGTGTTGAAGTTGCTCTAGACGAGTTATTCCACAGAGTTTGCTATCTGCTGCTTCTGCTTCTCCAATGCTCTCCCACAGATAGCTCTTTCTGGCCAGCTCTTTTTCCTCTGGCTCTGGTGAAGACAATGACAAAGCTCCGTAACAAATCCTTTCCTCTCTGTTTTTAAGTCTCACTCTCCAGTAAATCTCCTTTCCCTCTATCCTGACCTAAAATTGGCCACCAAGAGCAGACACGGGAAGTAAGCATCCACATATTTGCTTACATGAGACTGGCCTGCTTCACTGACTACATGCAACTCTTTCTAAATGTCTTCTTTTATTAGGTGTTAGACAGTTCTGGTATTTTTGGATGAAGGAAACAAGGTCCATATTTGTGTTTGGACTACAGAAAATTAAATAATATAATTGACTGAAATTACTTAGAAAAGTGCATATTTTTGTATCAAACCAAGATTTCTTCTATGACTATTAAGATATCAAATAGCAGAAATGTAATGATCTTTTTTTTTTTCTTCTTTTTGTTTATTGAAAAATTCCAGGATTTTTTTATTATGAATTTGGTAATTATTTGGCTTGTTTTATTTTTATTCCCTTTTTCTGTTACAATAAAAAAAAAAGACATATAATATGACATTTGTTTTTTTCACTCCAAAGAAAACACTGTAGAGAAAGTATGGATTTTGTGAACCATATTGAGAAGAGTTCAGTAAACCTGTTCTGATTTCTGGTAGTGACAAAACCTAAGGCAGATAGCTGTTAGCTCCTGACGACTTGTCACAAATCCTTTTAGCTAGTAATATACACATTTTGCACTTGTTAACTAATAAGTGGAAGTACTCTGATATGAGAAACTATGTTTAGGTGTTATTACTCTTGAGAAACGTCGGGAGAAATTTGCTCAAGTATCTGACTTAAACTGGTCAATTAAAATTCCACAGCTGAATAAGTCAGTAGCTAGGCTCCTTTTTTGATGTCAGTGTGTCTTACAGACTATTTCACAGATGTAAAATCCAAGAGCTGGAAAAGAAAATGACTGGTTAGGTAATTGATCTCATGTCTGTTAACAGAAGCTGTTTTGAATACTGGCGCCGTGATGTGTATGTCAAGTGCATCTTAGCATCAATGGAAAGAAAATAAAGTTGTGCTCTAATGAATTTCTGTCCTTAGAAACTTGAGAACTAGGACTCAAGGCCTGGGCATACCACACTTTCTTTCACAATTTGGTCTGGACAAAGTATTAGATTATTGAGGCATGATATCTCTGACAGCTATTTCTTACAATAGTGGCAGTGGTTTTTCCCTAGACATTTTCTAGATCATGGTTTCTGTATGTTACTTCTCTGTTCAGTGAATGAGGGAATTACTTCAACAAGGGACTGAAGTTCAGATTTTCTTCTCCTGTTCTTGCAGTCCTTTGAACCTTCTTCTGTGCGGCTGTTTTCATTGAAACATAGAATTTCCTTTCCTATCACTGAACTAGATTATGTCTCAAGATCTCACTTTAAAATATTCAGATTATAAACTATTTAGTTTTGCTTCATCTTATTGAAGCATCACTTTTTTATTCTGCCCTTGAGTTAAGCACTTTACCAGAATATATACTTGTGTTTCTAGTGTTATAGGATGCTTTGTTTAATCTTTTCTGAAGTATTTTTCTCACAGTATATGAACTTCTACACAATAGAGTATTACATATTTTCTTCTATAACATCATGCAATAATTGCATGATGGATGCAACAAAAAAATATATTATTAATTTATTTGCTTCAGCTTACTTTCTGTATATTTTTAATTAGTCTATTTCAGTCTAAGAGGACGTATAATAGTACTTGTTCATACATAGAATTTTACTTATTAAGCAACAGTGTTATTTTTCTGCATAGAGACACATTTTATTCTCATAATGAAGAGAAAACAATTTTTGTACTGATCAATTCTGATGTTGCCTTTATAAAGATTTAAAACATAAAATTCTGCTGAAATATATGTAAATTCAGAGGATAATATTAAAAACAATTGTTAATACAACAAAATCCAAATGAAAATTGTTATGTGGGTTTTTTTTATCCTAAATAAAATCTGCTAATTTTAATGAAGGTCTCCTCAGTTTCACTTGTTATTTATTTAATAAATTGAAAATACATATGTCTACTTTAACTGCAAAGAATAATCCTTAGAAATAATGTCTCCAGCAGGGGCATCATTTTGTAGCTTGGTCAGATCTGAACTGTGGTCATCTACTGGTTGTGGTCACGTATGGTTTTCATTGATTGAGGGTGTTTGTTGTTATTTTTCCTCAGAGATTTGAAACAGTGACATGTTTTTATTGCACTAAGAGTGAGCATTGCAAGATGATCTGGTCATTCATGAATCATTTGGCTGTATATTGTTAAAAAAAACCCAAACCAAAACAAAAAAGAAAAAACTGTCTGCATCATAAAACAAATGTCTTCTACAGAGATTTTTGTGCATGTATATATACCTGACTCTGTAGTCTTATCACCTCAGACAAAACCCGTGGCCTAGCAAAGTGTGTTTTCCAGTTTAATGAGCCTCTATCTCATGTGTCCTGATGGACAACAAGTTGAATGTGAGTCAACAGTACATCCTTGCATCAAAAAAAAACAAATACATCCTAGTCTGTACTAGTGACAGTATCACCAGCAGGACCAGGGTCATGACATTTCCCCTCTGTTCAGTACATCTGGAGTGTTATGTCCAGCTTTGGGCTCCCCAGTAACAAAAAGATTTTTACATGCTGGAGCAAGTTAAGTGGAGGTCATCAAGAGAGTAGGATTGGAGCACATTCTACAATAAGAAGCTAAGGGGTTAGCCCAGAGAAAAGAGACCTCTGGAAGCCTTGTTACTGTCTACAACTACCTGACTGGAAGACACAGAGAAGATGGAGCCAGCTCTGGAAAAGAGCTGAATTTCTTGTCCTACAGTTTGTTTTGAACAATTCTGCATGCCAACATTTATGGAAAATTCTATCTACAGGAAGCAAAACATGCAAAGGGCCACCATTCTCCTTTTATGAAAGAATGGTGAGATGTTAAGATTCAGCTTCACAATCAATTTACACATTTATGTACAAGCTTTTTGGTTGTGGCAAATTATAGGGATACTCAATTCAGATTAGTATGCAGACAGAAATAGTGAGAAAAAAAGAGGTATCTGAACAGCTTTCACAAAAGAATTGTAAAGGCTTTGTTTTTCATTATAGAACTTCTTAAGCTTGTTCAAAAATGAAATTGTCATCATCATGCTTTTCCACTACTCAGCTGTACAAAACTATGAATAAAACAAGTTTTCATATTTCTTATCTTTCGTAAGATACAAAGTAAAGGAAAAAACAGAGCTCTGAACTCCAGGTAGGAAATTCAAGACTAAATCTTGAAGTCTACACAAAAGATATTATAGTTCTGCAGAAATTTAGTAAACTACACCGAAGTCTGCTAAGTTTCTTTTTTAACTCATATGAAAATTACAGGCTTTTTTTTCCCTATTTTGTTTTTTATCCTGTCCTAAGGAGAAGAAAATTCTTACTGGAGTTGATTGGGTAGGTGGGTCAGTCTTACTGGTATGATATGTATAGATTGTTTGGCAAGAAATAACCAGGTATAGAATTATCTTTATTTATTACTCCATTCAGTCTGACAATGGCAGGTGAGTCTTCCACATCTTGTTGAAGAAACTGTTACTTGCATTGGTATCTTGATTCCCAATTCCGTGACTTTTCCTGAATCTAGTTTAGTGCAGCTACTATTTAAATGCTTTCTGTCTTAAAATTTTACAGCAGTTCATCGTAGAACTCTTGTGTCATGTTACATTTCATTACATCATTTATGTGATGTGACACAGTTAAATGAAGTGTGAGGTGATATAATGACTCATCAAGCTTAGAGACAGAAATATAAAAATAGAAACAATAAGTCAAAGCTGTAAGAGAAAACCTAGCAGCTAATACCCTTGCTTAGAGAACTTGTGATAGTGTTTTCTAAAATATTTGTGGGTAATGTGAAAAGCAATAGCAACTATATGATTCATGTAATTGATAAAATTTCTACTGTAAAATAGAATGCGTAAATATAACATTATTCTATTGGACAGAAATAACTGTTCCTGTCAAGCCTAGTGTTAAAATTATTGTGCAAAATATGTAACTAAAAATCCATTACTAACAGAACTGTATAAACATTATAACATTTTATTTATGGAACTCTTTGGGACATGAGCATTGCAGCTTCCTTTAAAAGGAACTTCTGCATAGAGTAGATTTTTACCAAGGAGGATCTAATCCGCAAATTTTGATTTTTTTCCAAACTTTATCTGAGCCTGTCAAATGGTCTGGGGACTGACAGATAATCTACCAGTCTTATGTCATACTCAGACTGGGAAATAAGGATAACATCATCTAATTTATTCTCAGCTGCTTTCAGCTGTGATTTGTTCCAGATTTTTTTCCTGTGGTAAAGTAATTGGTCATGTTTATCTGTGCAGATAATATGAGCTTCATTACTGCAATTTCAGAACAGCTCTCATCAATCACTGCTTCACATTCTGCAGTTCCCTGTCCATAGTACTAAGTAATCTTTTGGCAAAACTATGGAGTAATTCATTTGAAGTGACCCCTTTGATTTTAATAAGGTTGAATGAAAGATACCAGTGCCACATGATGAACACTGAACCTGATGTTTCATATATAGACATGCACGGTGAAATTGGATAACATGTTTGCTGTTAGCGTAAAAGAAGTTGCTGATAGGTGTTGGAGAGTATTGGTGTGTATTTATCCAAGATGGAGTTTTGCCCAAAGTTCATAACGTAAGTAAAAATCACCAAATTTCTGAGGTCTCTGTTACTAGTAGAAATTTTTGTAAAGAAAAATGTATTGTCTAAACTGCTATAAATTTTCTTAACTTTCACTGTTTTCAAATAAAATGTACAGATACAGATATTAATCATATTTAAAGCACCATAGTTCTATTTACCTCTTTGGGAGGACTCTGACAACACCTATAAAGTTAAAACCAGGACTCAGAGTGGAGATACACAGCATTTTATGCAAAAATGTTCTTGTCTCTGGGAGGCTGTTTTTTTTATCAATTGCAGAATTCTTAAATTTTAGTATGAATATTATCCTTCAGCATAATAAAAAAACCCCAAAGAATTATATCATAAGCAGGGAATTAGACTTATCTAAAAGAAATATAAAAATCTGTCATCTGAGAAGTATGATGTTTGCAGCCCAATTAAACAAAGGAGTTTTTTTGTATTCAACAATGCTTCAATTTAAAAAAAAAAAAAAAAGACTTTTAGGGTTATGCTATCAACGGTCTTACATAATTTAACTGCATAAGACAACCATTGCCATTAGTCATTGTCTATGTGTTTTCTATATCTCAGAAAGTCATTCTGCTGCATAACTTGGAAAATTGTTTCATGCTCTAGTTCTTGGAAATTACATATTTTTTTTTAAAGTGCTTTTCAGACATTTTGAAGAGAAAAATAGAAAAAGAAATACCGAAGAAGAATTAAAGGGATATTACTCTAAAGAAACTGGAAACCTGCAGGTAGTAGTGAATAGCTTTAGAATACTGCAAATTAAAAGGAATTTATATGATTTGTTGAGATGCATGCTGTGTGCCAAAAAGTACGTCACCAAATTCCATGTCTAAAATAAAGTCAGTGTGATTTCTTTTGCTACCTGTTTTGATCACTCTGTTGGGATCTCATTAGTCCAGTGGTTTGATCTTTAGCTGCAGCTGACGAATCTGCCCAAGCACAAGAAATAAGAAAGAAGAAAGGGAAACCATTCATTAAAAGAATGAAATTTTGATATAGCTGTACATTTACAAATTCCCTAAGACATATTTCAGTATCTTGACTTTGTCTGTAGTTTATTCATGTACTCCAGAAACCTATAATACATGTCATTGAGGGCTGGGGACGTTGTTGATTAGAAAGATATAGTGCTTGCTTTATATCATCTAAGATTTCCTTTAACCCAGGAAAACTCTTCACCAAAGACACGCTTTGTCTTCACGTCACCAAAATAGCAGTTTCACTGTGACCTACTAGTTAAGTGAAAAGATAATAGCTTGTGTAAAGTAATGGTTTCATGTGCTGCACTCAGCTTAAGGAATAAAAGAACCATCACAAAAAAACATTCAGGGGTGCTTCAATGGAGTTTGACCTTTTCGGAAAAGATACAGTCCACTTCCCAGCTGGAAGCTGGGCTTGGTGACACAGAAGATACCTGCCAGGCTTCACAGTTTCCTTAGATTCAATATAGCAAATGAAAGATATTGTGAAAAATAGAGCATCCTTAAGATAGATATCAAATCTAGAGCTAATGAACCAAACACTTGCAAAGTCCTGGTATACTTTATCAAGAAATCGGCATTGTATTGCTTTCATTTCATACCATACATAGATTAAGAAAGTGCTTTATTTATTAACTTTCTGCATACAGCATTATAGAAGCCCTTTGTAATAGAATTTTTTAGTCCAGAGGCAATAAAATCAGCTTGTGATCCCACCCATCTCAATGTAAATATGAAATAATAACATCAAGCTATTAAAATTAAAAACATTAAAATTACTGTTAAATATGTAAATTTGGAGTTATCTATCTTTATTTACCTATTTAAGAGTTTAAGTTATATCTGAAAATCATAAAATACCGATTTTTTTGTGTGTCTTTAATTTAGACAAACAATACAATTAAAGTATTTGTACAAAGCAATACTACAGTTTTGGACTGCAGTGAGTTGACCGCAGTTAACATACAAACACACACAGCTGCTCACTCCCTTCCCCTTTCTCATCAAACAGGGACAGAATGGAAGGAAGATGAGAAGTCTTGTGGATTAGATCAACTTTTCCAGTTGCTCCCCTTCCAACTTCTTGCCCATCCCAGCCTGCTTGCTGAGGGGGTGCAGAGCAGAAAAATAGAGAACGCCTCAACGCTGTGCAAGAACTGCTCAGGAACAACCAAAAGACCAGTGTGTTATCAACACTTTTTTAGCCACAAATACAAAACATACCATCATACAAGTTGCTATGAAGAAAATCAACTCCATCGAAGCCAGAGCCAGTACATGGAGTGATAGCATTGCATGTTTGAGTGACTAAAATATGAAAGGCAAACTGTGTAAATGGGAGAACGTATTTTATTTGTCAATTTTAAAATGTTTTTCTGCTCCCGATGTGTTCAAATGTCATTAATCAGATAAGATCAGAAAAGAAATCTTTCTCACTGAACATTCACATTTTTTCCTGCCTACTAGATGGGATTCTGGAGAAAAGGGTATACAAGGTGGAAGCAATGGCACAGGGGAGGACCAAAAAAGAAATGGGCTGAAAAATGACATAAGCAGGATGGACAAAGATGAACAAAGGTCAAAAAAGGTACCAAGAAAGATTCTATAGGCATGCTAGTTGCTAAAGAACATTCAGAGAAGAACTGGGTCTGATGAAACATGGCGAAACAACCTGATGACATAGAAAGATTAGGAAAACACCAAAGTACTCAACACAACATCTTTTGGCATTGGTCTTCATAGACCAAACCTGCTCTCAGAGTTCTGCCTGTACCATACGGTATGGGAGAGAGAGTGGCCGCCTGCAGTGGAAGAGTGAAAAGTTAGGGAGGGAGTAAGGCAAAGCAAATATCACACACAGGAGCACAGCCAGCAGACTGAAAAAAAAAAAGATTATTCCTTTGGAATACTGCATAGAGTTTTTGGGTCCCTAATTCAAGAAGGATTTTCAGATATGGGAGAGGTCCAGCGGAGGGCTACGCAGATTGTCAAGCGTCTAGATCACATGTCCTACATAAGACAGGGTGAGGGAGCTTGGGTTGATCAGTCTGGTGAAGAGGAGGCTAAGGGGTAATTTCGCAGCAACCTACAATAACTTGAAGGGAAGTCACAAAGATGAAAAAGGCCAGATGGTACAGCAAAGGTCTGTGGCTGCAAACGGTGGCTTGAGAGGTTGATGCTAGGCATTAGGCAAGTATTTGTAACTAGAAGGGTAGAAGGGTAGTACAATACTAGAATCAGTTGCCCTGAACAGTCATGGGCTCTGCACTTGCAGAGGTCTATGAGACTCAGCCAGACAAAGTCAGAGCCAACCAGATCTCACGTTGGGAAGAGGTCTACTTTGAGTGAAAAGTTAACAAACTGGTCTTCATAAATCTCTTTTAAACTACACTTTTTTTATAATTCTATGGCTATACATTCCTTGGTTTTATATTATGAACATCAGGGATTATTCATAGCTGTTGACAGCAGCTCAGAATTCATTTGCCTGAAGTTTACTTTGAAAATAAACTACCAGTTTTTAAAGAGTAGGGCCTCAAACCAAACATATTTTTAAAGATTTCAAAGTGTAGCCCTAAATATTTCCACTAATTATAGTCAAGAACTGAAAATTTTATGTACTATTTCAGTTTCAGAATGCATCAATGTGTTAAAGATATGCTGCCAGGACAGCACAGGATCACCAATGCTGTCTGAACAGTTTGTGTTATCTGTTTTGTCAGTACAAAAACAATTTCAGTTCCTGGGGCTCTTGATACAGGACCTTCCATAAGCATAAGTTAAGTTAAAAAAAAAACAAAAAACAAAAAACAGCAAAGGTTATACAATGTCAAGGTTGTCAGTGGGTTCCAGTCTAAACCTGATTTATACTATTTCATTAACAAGATCACGCCAATTCTCCAAGTGGTTTCAAATGGAATCCTTGAACTAGAACTTCAGCTGAGATAAACAAAAAACTATTAGCAATTTGTTGAATCCTGGTATTTTAATTAGTTTATTTAAACAGACCGATGATCCTTGATCAAAGCTTTTTTCAAAATAATGTAACATATTTCTTCAAGAATGTGTAGTTTGTTTATAAAGCATTTGTAAACAACACTGAGGCCCTAAGATAAGAAATCAAATATGCCACTGTTGCAATATTTTTCTCACCTTAAAGATTTATTAAGTTGTATCTTACTGTGGAAATTGTGAGGTTTACAAAAAAGAAAAAAAAAAAAACCAACATGCAATCTCTAGAGAGCAAAAAATATCCAAAATGCTTCAAGCATTTTTCTGATTCACATCACTTACTTTTGATTACCATGCATGGATGAAATGTAGCCCTAAAGAGAGGAAGTCTTCTAGCTGTATAAGCACAATGCCCCACAGACTTTTAGTAGTGATCTTTTTCCACCATAAAAATTAACATTTCCTCTTTTCAAGCTATGTTTACAAGATAAAACCCCAATTCCTTCAAAAGATAGAGTTTTGGTCTTCAAATATACAGCCTAATAAGAAATTTTATGGTCATTGTGTTTAGTAGAGCTTGATTGATTTTTCATCTAACATTGTCTAATTGTTTTTTAACATGCTAATAACTCAGTTTAACTCCTATTTAGTTTTGGAAACCATTGTATGGTAAAAAACATTCTTTTTTTCCTCTTTTTTTAAAGATTCTTTCTTCAAGTTTCAATTGATATAGCCAGCTTCTGTGTAATAATAAATAACTGAGTCCTGTTCACACCGATTCACATCATTTACATTTTAGATGATTTTATAAATGTTATTGTATTCCTACTCAGAACTATTATTTCAAAATCGAGAAAAATTATTTAATCTTTTAAATTTGTTTTTTTTTTTTTTTAAGTAAATCTTACTAGCTTTCTCTTTATGCGTTTCATAGCTTTCTCTCTATCTGAGACTAGGGGAGAAAGGAGAAGTTGAGACATGAATGTGAGCACAATTAGAAACTATATTCAAGATCTCAGAACACTGTAACTATGGCCTGTGGCTTAATAACATTTTTCTGTTTTCTACTTTATCTTTTTCTTCCTTGGCTAATTCTTCTTGACATAATATTTTAACTTTTCTGCTTCTGCTTAGGTTTTCACATGGTATTTTTAGAGTCAAATATCATATGATATTTTTCTCTATGAAAATTGCAGGTGCAATATTAAAACTACATCACAGATATGTCACCTTATGATGAGAGTAATTAAGGGGATGATACTTCATGTATTACACCTTTCATGGACCATTGGATCATTAAATTGCCCAAAATGAACGAGTCTCCCCAAATTAGTGTTTATCCAATTTAAAAAAAAAAAAAAAGTTAAGATGTTTTCCAAAAGTCGCAATAAGCATTGGGATGAAAGCTGGTTAAAAATCATTATGTATGTATCTTTTTAAATATATGTATACATGTATATATATAGACAATGCAAAAGAGTTGACACTACTATTCTACCTGGAAACAATGCCTCACAAAACTATTAGAGCTCTTTGAGAGTGCTGACAAGCTGATCTAGTTAATAAAGCATGGTAACCTTTTTAGAAAGCTTTGACACGGTGCCTCAGCAAAGACTCTGTAAGAATTACATCCGCTGTGTGAGAACAGGGAAGACAGTCTTGTGGATTAAAAACTGGATAAAAGGTACGAAATTGAAGAGTTGAATAAGAGTCTTTTATGCTATAGAAGGTGGTTACTAGTGAAATCCCACAGAGATTTGTGTAGTGGTTTGTGTCCATCAGTGTGCTTGTGAAAGATTTAGAAAAGAAGTTAAGTTAATGAAGATTCAAAATTGAGGCCTAGCAGAGAGTTATTTTAGCTGGTATAAACTTAAACTGAGGTAACAAAATGCAGAAAAATGACTGGAAGAGGAGAAATATTTATGCAAGGAATAACAATCTTAATCATACAAATGATGGACTGGTGTTCAACCTGTCCTGATGGCAACACTGCTGTTACGCCAGAAGCCAAGTTAACAGATTGACAGAGCATTTTGACCACGCTAATTACTCAAGCCACAAAGTAGCACACATCAGTGTGAACAAATCTCTATTCTTATATGCTAATCTAGATTGTCTGAATAGCTACCTCTCTTCCCACTGGTGTAGCCAGAGCTATAACATTTAACACTTCTCCTCAGAATTAGGAAAACATTTCAGAATATATATCTTTTATCTATAAGAAATATTCCTGTTTGTTAACCAAAAATAATATAGAATTGCTATTTTGAAAACTAAGCTGCAGCTTCTTATATTTTGGGGAAAAAAAACAATATCAAAAACAAATCCCAAAACAAACCACCAAAACTCACAGAAACTGGTTTCTAGTATCTCACATAAATATTTTGTGTTTCCTGAGCATGAATGCTTCATTCTTTAGCAGATCAGTTTCTATCAGGGTCTCAGCATAGACATAGTGATTTCCTGTGTATTCTATTTTTACACTAGAAAAGTTATTTACATTATTAAAATTACCTATTAAACTTTTAAATTGGAAGTTAATGTACTGTGCATGTTGTGATTTCCATTGATGTTTTAGGAGCCTGAGTACATATGATTGTTTCAGATCACCAGCTTGAAACTACTCTTTGAGAATGAACAAGCATTGTCAAGGGAAGTTTTTCATGTTAATTTGTTTCTGAGTGTCTTCATATCTTGAGTTTCTTCACTCTGTTTCTATTTTCTCATTCACAGCTTCGTTGATCAGAAAGATTAAACCACGTAAGGCATGTCTTTATGAACCTCAGTATTTAAAGGTTCACATTCCTGCTATTTTAACATATCAGAAGATGCTCCTTAAATAATACATCTGGGGATAGCAAAGACCCCAGAGAGAGTGCACTTTTCTTACTTGTTAGCTGACAGTACACTGAAATGCCAATAAATTTTAAATTACTGCTTAGTAGAGTTTTACTTCAAACAAAATTAACTTCAGAGTGTTACAACATCAAAGTAAGTATAGTTACACTTCATCGATTATTGGTAGCAACAGATTTATTTATGAATTATCTTTTCTCATTTGAAATGTTGTAAAACAAAACAAAACAAAACAAAACCCCACAAATTCAATTACTTTTAGACAAATAAATTAATGCCTACATTTTTTTTTCAGACAGAAAGAAGTGTGTGCTCCTGGCAATAGATATAGTGCCCCAGTTATGCAAGCTGGTTCAGAAATAATGTCTCTCCCTCTTCAAATTTTTCTTGCTCGTATCCTCAGACTGTTATAGCAGAAATAATAACTAACAATAAGTATTATCCTTAGTACTTGGGAAACAAATACTTATCTTACAACAAGATATTGTTGAAATATCAGTATGAAAAGTGACAGGAGACTGCGCAACAAAATGAATCAATTATGTAAACCTAGTAATATATTCTAAAGGCATCTACAGAAAATTGCTGGCAGCAAGGAAGTCCTTAGGTAGTAGCTAGTGCTATATTTTTGGGACAATGTGAATACACATTTCCAGAACAAAGATTTAATCTCATGATGGAATTTACTATTTAATAATATTTTTCATGGATTATTGTAATAGACTTCCAGGGAATGACTAAATTGCTTATCATAGGTGACATCCCTACCAGTATTTAAGATACTCTGGAGGTCTCTTCTGTCTGAAAGAAAAGTTAGGTGTAATTTGAACCACCTGGAACAAGAGCTAGGAGAGGGGAGGAATGCTCTGCACAACATAGGAAATAGTAACATAAACCCAGTCCTATCCTTTTATATTACTTCATATACTGCTTGTTTGGTTGTTTTTTTTTGAGAAACAAGTATTAAAGTGGTGATTCAGCTTCAGATTACGAAAGCTATATTGATCGACTAAGAACTTCCTAGACCACATTGACTGTGTTGACTAGATCTCCACTGCTATTAGAGCTCAAACACATACCTCCCGTTAGGATAACTTCATTGTATATAGCACAATTTAGGCCTTAAGACACAAAGAAAGACCAAATGTAGTCATTGTTTGAAGCCATTTAAAGAAAATAAACTCTTCAAGTGTATGAGTAGTCTAATCCTAATAAGACATCTAAAGCACAACTCATTTATCCACAGCTATTGAAATTCATTGAGGTACCCCTTTTGCATCTGACTGCTGATTCACAAGAGAACTGTTTCTCCCCAAATCCGTCCTCAGACCTGCAGGCCACATGTGGATATCTCAAGCCTACGGAGTCTTAGGTGTCACTAATTGCCTTTGTTTAGGCAAATCCATTGCACTTCTAAAACAGGGGAGATCTGAAGCTCCTGAAAACGCATTTCTCCCCAGTGGTGTGAAACCAGACTAAGTGGTAGGTCAGATGCAATTGTGAATAATCAAATGTAGATGTCTGATATTTGCGAGGTAACTGCTATCTTGAATGCAAAGGACAAGACCAGAAAAAAAGAACTTCCTTTTTCTTTTTTCTTAATCAGTGCTTGATTTTTTAATTGATTTTTTAATCGTGACTTGATTCATGCTGCGTGTAAATGTGCTGAATACATTTCAAATTGATGAGAAAATGAAACTGATAAAAATGTCACATGACTATTCAAGAGGAAAAATACATAAATAAGACTAATATTAATAATTTTTATTACATGTAGAAGTATTATGCATCATTCTTTTGTGTTATTCTTCTTATTTATTGCTTACTTTACATTTGTATAACATCTAATAGATTTTTTCGAGATCAATAAATGTATGGTTGTACAAACTGCATTTGAAGATACTGACTGGGCTTTTTGCCTTTAAAAATAGCTACCGTTCTTTCAGAACAAGTAACACTATAGAGGATATAAATGACAAAATGCTGTGGAAATATAGAGAGACTGCAGACTGTGATAGAGAAGACAGGTGGCTCACCAAGTCTCTCAGTGAATGGCTTAAGTAATATGTACATGGAAAATTGCTCATTATCAGTACTAGTAAGAAGAAAGCATAATTAATGAACCTTTGATAAAATACATTCTTTGTAGTGAAAAGAGTCTCATCATACTTCAAGAACTACTGCATTTAAAAATATTTTACATTCTAAGCTGAGATGGGACAGTAATTTAAAGTCTTACTTCAAAGTCCATAGAAGTCAATAAAGGTATTTCTATTAAAAATCAGAAGTAATTGGATTAATTATTAGCTTAAAAAAGCACAAACAAAAATGGATGCAGAGAAAGCTGTAGGCATGACTTTTTTCTTACCAAAGTTAGAAAGATAGCAGGCATGATACGACAAATAGATTTTTTGAATGCTTAAAAACAAAATCTGAACAAAAGATAGGGGCTGGTTTTGGTTTTGTTTTGGTTTTGTTTCTTTTTTTAAATGGTAAATAAGGTCTTTGTGCTGGGTATTCAAAAATGGGGTTCATCCATACTATGGTAATACCATGAATAAATAAATTTGAATAATATTATATCTGTATATTATAGCAGTTTCTAGTCAGCCTTGAAAAACTATACATGTCTAAAGAAAAGCAATATTTTTGTAACACCAGTTTTATTACAGATGGTGGTGCTGCATTTAGTTAAAGTAATTATTCAAAAAAAAAGTATGTCTTATGTAGAGGAATTCTGAGTCCAACATACACTAAAAACATCATTTGAGGTTTTCTGTGATGGAGAGAGTTTGTGTGTTCTGAATATAAAAATAGTCTCAGAGAAAATGTGTCGTTGTAAACGCTGGCATCTGAAAGGGTGAGAAACTACAATGCAACTTATTTGGGAAAGTACAGTTGGTTTTGGAACCTTAAAACATAACTGGTCCAAATAATAATCCTCATTTGCAAATGTTATGCAGAGAAAAAAAATAGTCCACGAGATTATCTCCACAATCCAAGTCTCCCTCTAATGAGAGGGACATGATCACGATCTGCCAGTCTAATGTAATATTGGCCAAAATTAAGAATACCTATACTGGCACTTAGCCAGAACATGAGTATCTGTTCTCCAAGTACAATATAAAACATTCACTCTCATTTGTCACTCAGTTTTAAATATACCTAAATTCAATGGATATTGTCATTGATCCTAAAGCTAAACACAGCTATCCTTTCATCTTGCAATGAAAATTTATGTGAATAAGATCTGTCATGACTCAAGTGAGTAATAAAGAAAGTCCCTCACTCTGTCCAAATCTGTCATTCTTTTATAAATTTCAGATCACTCCAAGCCCACACACTAAATGTTGAAAAAAAGCCCCACTAAACAGATCACAGAAGCCAATGTCATGGCTCTGGATTTGAAAAAAGAAGAAGCAATAGGAAGAAGAGTGAATGGTGCTAAAAGTGTAATGTCCATGGTATTCACATCCTGGTTGTTTTCCTTCTGGGCTAACCTCTAGTCTATGAATAGTGTACTCATAGGCAGTTAAGTGCATTCAGTGTGTTCCTGGACCACACTTTTTAATTTAGTTTTGTCCTAAAGTAATTCCATTTAGATGCTCCAAGACTGCTCTCTCCAAATGAAGAGGCAGGGGCAATCGGGATATTCATTACACAAAGTGTACTTCTGCTCTGAACTTGAAGACTGTGTAATGTAGAGTCATCTCTTGGTTCCATCTATACTGCTGAGATGTGCTTGCTATCAGCTGGATCACTGGAGATCTAGCTGGAGCAGTCCAAAATTAAGCCAGATGAAAATTAACATGGATGAAGTGTGATGTGGATGAAGTGCTTGGCCATCTTATGCAGCAGAATTAATATAGTTAGATTTATTTATTTTTTAAATTGTGCAGTGTACAAGAGGGTTTTCAAGACAGTAGGAGAGAAAAGACAACAGGACAATCTGTCTTGTTTTAGGAGGAGATAATAGCTTAGTTCTCCCTCAAGTTAAGCATAACTGAGAAGCAAAGTCTTCCATGTTATGGGTAAATAATCTAACAAACTGGCTGCTATATAGAAGGTGTGATCTTTGTTTCTGTTTAGCCTCTGTTCTCCAACAAATGTGAGGCCTTCTGAATCCCAAGTGGATGCAGATGGCTAACATGGAGGGGGAAGGGCTGGGAGTGGGGAGGATTGAGCCAGATGCTTATCTGTGAGAGCTGAGGGAACCCAGCTTTTGTCCTGTTACCACTCTTTTATATTTACTAGCTATAAGCATTCATCTGTTTGAATACAGAAAGTTGAATGGCTGTGTGAGATATGTTGACTCCCTATAATGAGGAAAGAGAGCCCTGAATCAGGTACTCGCAATCACTCTTTGAATGGTGTGGGATACCTGAATGTCCATGTTCAGTGTTCTGAATTTCACAGTAATTACAATGTTTAAATTCAGCACTGATATTTGAACCTGGCCTTTAGTCACTGATCTTTTGATCTCAATCTGGTGTCATGTAGGCAATTGCAAAACTGTGTAAACTGTGAAGATGCCAAATCTGAAAAAATGATGCAGTTACCCCTTCCTAGAATTAGAGCATTTGAATGTTCAGGAACAGGATTTTTAAAAAGTATCATAATAATAATTCTGGGAATTTAGACTAGTGCAGCTGCTGCTGTTGTCAGTGAGGAAAAGAACATGAAATGCAAAAGAGGAGGTTGACTTAGTTACACTGACAGAGCATTCAAGCTGATTTCCAGTTGTTCTGCACTGAATAAATATACTTATACTGCAGTAAAGACTTTAGAATTATTTCCATGTCTCACACTTGGCTTTGTCACCCATGCACATCAGCTGAATGCTGGAAATAAAACTAATTAAAATCCTGCCCTTCTTCACAGTAAGAAAAGGCTTCAAACAACCATCACAATCTTAAGCCAAGATAATTATAAAATGCAAATCTGTATCAGATATATTGGTATCTTGTAGTCATTAATGTTTATAGCAAATAGAAACTCAATTTCAAAACTGCAGTTTCTTTTATATTAGTTGTACTTTTTAAAAAAGAATGTATTTCATATGGAAGTCCTAGCTTTCAAACTTCTCAAGCCTTACAACCCTGACATTATCATGCTTCCTGCAGATTTCTGCTTCTATTGTAGTAACATAGGGATGAAATGGACCTTATGGGTTACCAAGTCTTGTCTCCTGCTGTGTATATAATCCTGAGCCTATTGAAGTCACTGGGAATTTTAGCTTTTGCTTCAATGGTAGAATGATTAGGTTCAGAATATCTAAGAAATATTCAAATTAAAGTTGTTTTTTACACATTTTCCTAATGACTTGTTAAAGATAACATTCAAATGTCTTCAATTACAAATGTAATTGCTCAGTGTAGTTGCAATTTGTTTTTAAATTCCTGGTTCATGATAAAAAGTTTAAAATAACATTAAAGAAATTATTCTTGTCCATGTCTAGTCATGAAAGGTCAAAGCACACTGAACTTAGGACAAAGCACCCTGAGCTCGAGCAAAGGACAGGCTAGAGGCAAACAGACACAGCCTTTCAACTAATTTAACTCCTTGTATTCCCAAGAAAAATTCTTCAGAGAAGGCAGGTATTTCAGTAACAACAATTGCAGATGACATTCATAGGGAAGATAAATGTCTACTACCCCTGAAGATCTGTATTTATCCTGATCTGTTTTCTTAATTAGGTCAAATACAAAAGATTAATCGACTGGATTAATCTTCCAGGTTGACATCTTCACATAGTGTAAAGTTGATATATCTCAGGTACTCTCTAATATCTTCTAGCGGTATTATGAAAGGAGGACAGAAAGGTGGAGTGAAAAGACATGTTAGTTTACGAAACAAGCAGAAACAGTTAATATTTCCCAGTTTATTTAACTCTGTAAAAATTATTTGAGCAACCTTCAGTTATCTGGTCAAAGTCAGTGAAGTTTCCTTTATGATCAATAGACAGAAATGGAGCACCCCCAGAGCGCAATTCAGTCTGGTTATCTAAATATCTGACTTAGACTGGAATGATTCAACCTATGAGAGGAAAGAAAAATTTTAACATCAGATTTCAATCATATTTTTAATAGCTTTTTATTTTTTTTGAATGTAAAATAATGGAAGTATTGAAACATATTAATGTATTGCATTATATTAACTAGGATTTTAAACTATACCAGTGGTACACATTATAGGACATCAACACCTTTAGAGAATTTCCAAAGAAGCTAGTATAAATTCCAAACAAATGTGTGCCATTATTCTACACAACAGAAAATAAAATCATACAATTATGGGTATTTGAGATGTCTTTAATACTAGAACAGCTGTAAATTAGTTACCACTAACAATACCTTAACGTCAGCATGAGAGCTAATTTGCAACGGTTAGTAAATCAGTAGTTTGGGGAAAGTAGAATGTATCGGTGGTAAGTTAGAAGCAGTCTTCAAAGAAGTGCTGCTAGGATTTAACGAACAAAGGGTTGTGTTTTTTCATTAATACACAGTTAAACTCTTCTAGACTTAGTAAAAAATGATGCTTGAATTATGTAATTAGGTTCAGCAAATCAAATGTAATGAGAGTTTCTGCATTACTGTGCTCATGTGTAAAACAATTTCAGAGTTTACTTCAAAACATACAGTGCAATTGTTATTATAGTCATATGTTCCAATATATATTCTTCAGCTTTCTAATCATTATACTATCCTGCTAGTTCCTTGTAAATATTTTCTTAAAAATCAATCAAGCACAGCTGTCCTTTTCTGTTCAGAATCCACAAACTCATCATGTATTTCCTTATTCTATGAATTTAACCTCTTTCCTAGTAGGAATAAAAAAGCATGTTCAAGGATTTCAGGATTTGTTCCTGAAAATGAATCTTTTCTCTGTGAATCATATGAATCCAAAACTTAGTGACGCTCAGCCCTAACTAATCAATAGTACAAAATAAAAAATTAGCTGTATATAAGCATATTTATGTTATATTTAAAAATAGTAAAAAAACTAAGAATACATGTCAAAGCAACCCCATTTGTATAGCAATATCTTTAAGTTGAAAATATACCATGTCACAGATATGGTGATGGAGGTGATCCTGCCCCTCTACTCTGCTCTGGTGAGACTCCACATGGAGTACTGCATCCAGCTCTGGAGACTTCAGCATCATGGAACTGCTGGAGTGTGTCCAGAGGAGGGCCACAAAAGGGATCAGAGGGCTGAAACACCTCTCCTGTGAGGACAGGGTTAGAGAATTAGGGTTGTTCAGCCTGGAGAAACCGTCACCTTCTTGAAGCCTTCCAGTACTTAAAGGGGGCCTACAGGAAAGATGGGGACAGAGTTTTTAGCAGGGCCTATTGCAATAGGACAAGGGGAATGGTTCTAAACTTAAAGAGAGTAGATTCAGAACAGATATAAGGAAAAAAATTTTTACAATGAGGGTGGTGAAACACTGGAATGGGTTGCCCAGAGAGGTGGTAGATGCCCCATCCCTGGAAACATTCAAGGTCAGGTTGGATGAGGCTCTGAGCAACCAGATCTAGTTGAAGATGTCCCTAGTCGTTGCAGGGGGGTTGGACTAGGTGACCTTTAAAGGTCCCTTCCAACCCAAATTATTCTAGGGTGCTATGATAATGTCAAATAGTTCATTTTCTGCAGACGGATGGTGTTTGACAAGAGTTATCTTTGGTAGCAAACCTTGTTTTTCTAAATATCCATTATTTTGACAAAGTTTCTGGTTTTGTAAATAAGTCTACCATTTTTTATTGAGCATAGAAAAAAGTTATTTATCAGTAAGAGCTTTGAGAATATCTCTTTGATATATCTGCTCTGGTCTTCATAATCAAAAGACTTTTCTATGTAAAAAAAAGTGAACAATAGTTAAGATTTGTGAATCTTTGTGGATTGCTGTTACAACCTATGTCAACCATAAGTGGATTAATGTACACTTTATGGAAACTCTTAGTCTTAATCCAGCCAATTATTCTCCTGGCAATTTTACCATCATGAACTGTATAAGTTTTTAACTAAAAATTGATTGATTTTTGTGTAGTTTATCTAAATCCAGGAAAATAACCTGTAGGCTTTCAGTTATATGTTCTATGCAGTATGCACAACATCTTGTAATGGGAAAAAAGGGTGCACATTTTACATAAAGTGACAAATGTATAATTAGTACAGTATTACATTTAAAATTGTTATACACTCACCCTTAATACCTATCTCATCTATGTCATTCTCACTCTCTCACTACCCCCATGGACCTTTAGCCAGTAGTGCCAGTCCTCTCCCAGCAAGGGCTGAGATTTGCAGCTTGTCCTGAGGTGCTTTGCTGGGTAGACTGATGTTGATGGTGTGTCCTCTTACTCCTCTCCTTTCTCTTAGAATTCACCTAGATATTTTTTTCTTAATGTTTTCTAACAGTTTACAGTTTCTTCATTGCTTTGCAACTCCATGTAGCATCTGAACTTATGATATGTGGTGTATTTTATGCGTGCTACATACTCACTCTTCATTATCCCAAGCCCAGCTGTGTCTGAATTCTGGCTTGCATTTCTTCAGATGACCACTAGGAAGTTGTTTATGGTTGGAGTGCCAGTACCAAGCCCACACCCCACTTGTGATCATCTTAGTCTGTGTCCATCTACACCACATCCTATGTCTCCACCTCTGAAAGCCTCTGCCATCATAACAGGCCTGACTTTATATATACTACGCAATTGTGCAAGAGTTAGAAATATCTACACAGAGTAACTACATCTTGCCACTATTAATATAAAAGCTACAGTCATACCATACCAAGACTAAGAAAAGTAATAGAAATTAGGCATAGCCAAAGATCTTTAGAAAAACTGATGTTACAAGAAACCAATTAAAAAAGCTTCAGGCAGGTCAAGAAAAGTTCAGGCAAAGTAAACCTGACAAACATCTGTCCTAAGGCTTTGGCAACTCATTGCAAACCCTGTGTATCATTAGTAGCAATGGCAAAACTATATTTAAGTGAGCTACAAGGCTGCATATCTGTTAGAATATTTAGCTGAAATGTGTGAAGTATTTGTTATAACACCCAGCAAGTGATTCTCACCTTTGAGATTTAAAAGATGTAATTTTAAAAGGGATTCCCTTTCCAAAAAAAAATGGAAGATAGGCTGCAATACACTAGACCAATACACATTTGCATTTTTACATAGACTAATTTCACAGAGAGAATTTATATCCAGTGCTGCAACCCAACCTTGACTAGGCATGTGGGACATGTTTTTAGTGATTCCAAAACCTGGCTGAATCTTCCTTAAGAAAATTGGCACATCTCACTGGTAAATTTGCAAAGATATTTCTGTTGAAATGGATGAGCTAACTTATTTTTGTTTTGTAGATTGAAGTTTCTAAACATGTCCAAGCAAGACCATTTCCTTTGTGTTATAATATATTCCAGTGTGTTTTAATGTATGTCTTCCAGTTAAAGCTAAGGAAAAGAGACTTGGGAAATTGTGTGACAGGAATCATAAAACCATTCTGGAGCTGTCTAGCAGCAGAGTGAGTTGGAGCATGATAAAAAAATAGGGAAAAATATATTATTGGGTCATGCTGCTGTCCAAGGAGTAGAAAATATCATTGCCGGCTTCCTCAGGACTATGTTCAGACATGCTGGAAGAAAACAGGTAAAAAAGGAGGTTCTTGACCTTAGCCGCTACTGCCACTGCCTTCTGCTTTTCAAGCTTCCCCTTTCTACCATTCTCTGCTTGCTCAGTTTCATCTCCAGTGTTATTCTTCAGGCTCCATTTAGACATCATTGCTCTCTGCTGGTACCACAATAACTGCCTCACTTGCTATCTGATTCAGAAACATCTGCTGATTTGGGATGTTGTCAGATCACTCTGTCACCCAGTCTCCTATTTTCTCTGATCTGACTTACTGATATCTAGCAATGGGAAACATCCTTGGACATACTTGAGTCTGCGGTCTTGAATACATTCTAACCTTGCTCAGCTGATTAACAATCACCTCCAGCATTCCCTGACACTGTCAAGACCTGTATGCCCATAAGTGTATTTAGTTATAGTTACCTTGGAATTCAAAACTCCAGAGGTAGGACAAAGAGTTTGGGATGTGTGGTGGGTTGACCTTGGTTGGAAGCCAGGTATCCACCAAGCTGCCCTATCACTCCCCCTTCTCAGCAGGACAGGGGGGAAAATTACAATGAAAGTCTTGTGGGTCAAGATAAGGACAGGGAGATCACTCACCAATTACCCTCATGGGTAAACCAGGCTTGACTTGGGGAAATTAATTTAATTTATTACAAATCAAATCAGAATAGGACAATAAGAAATAAGAAAAAAATCTTAGAACACCTTCATAGAATCATGGAACCATAGAATTGTCTAAGTTGGAAGGGACCTTTAAGATCATCAAGTCCAACCATTAAGCTAACACTGCCAAAACCACCACAAAACCAAATCACTAAGCACAATGTCTACCCACAGTTTAAATACCTCCAAGGATAGTGATTCCACCACTTCCCTGGGAAGACTGTTCCAATGGTTAACAACCCTTTTTGTGAACTTTTTCCTAACATCCAATCTAAACCTCCCCTGGTATATCCTGAGGCCATTTCCTCTTGGCCTATCGCTTGTTACTAGCGAGAAGAGGTTGACCCCCACCTCTCTACAACCTCCTTTCAGGTACTTGTAGAGAGCGATAAGGTCTCCCCTCAGCCTCCTTTTCTCCAGGCTAAACAAACCCAGTTCCCTCAGCCGCTCCTCATAAGGCTTGTGCTTTACACACCTCAGCGACATTGTTGCCCTTCTCTGAACACGCACCAGAATCTCAATGTCTTTCTTGTAGTGAGGGGCCCAAAACTGAACACAGTATTCGAGGTGGGGTCTCCCCAGTGTGGAGCACCGGGGGATGATCACTTCCTGAGTCCTGCTCACCACACTATTCCTGATACAGGCCAGGATGCCATTGGCCTTCTTGGCCACCTGGGCACACTGCTGGCTCATATTCAGCCAGCTTTCAACCAGCACCCCCAGGTCCTTCTCCTCCAGGCAGATTTCCAGCCACTCTTCCCCAGGCCTGGAGTGCTGCATGGGGTTGTGGTGACACAAGTGCAGGACCCAGCACTTGGCGTTGTTGAACTCCATGCCATTGGCCTCGGCCCATTGATCCAGCCTGTCCAGATCCCTCTGTAGAGCCATCCTACCCTCAAGCAGGTTGACACTCCCGTCTAACTTAATGTCATCTGCAAAGCTACTGAGGGTGCAATCAATCCCCTCGTCCAAGTCATTGATAAAGATATTAAAGAGAAGTGGCCCCAGTACTTGTGACTAGCTGCCAACTGGATTTAACTCCATTCACCACCACTCTCTGGTCCTGGCCATCCAGCCATTTTTTTACCCAGTGAAGAGTATGCGCGTCCCAACCATGTGCAGCCAGTTTCTCCAGAAGAATGCTGTGTGAAACAATGTTGAAGGTTTTACTTCCCTCCCACCCCTCCCTTCTTCCTGGCCTCAGCTTCATTCCTGAATTCTCTACCTCCCCTCAAGCAGTGCAGGGGGATGAGGAGTGGCATTTGCAGTCAGTTCATCACACGTTGTCTCTGCCTCTCCTTCCTCATGCTCTTCCCCTGCTTCAGTGTGGGGTCCCTCCTGCACGAGACAGTCCTATATGAACTTTTCCAGCGTGGGTCCTTACCAAGGGCTGCAATGCTTCAAGACCTGCTTCAGCATGGGACTTTCCATGGAGTGCTGTCCTTCGGGAACAAGCTGCTTCAGTGTGGGTCCCCCATGGGGTCACAAATCCTGCCAGCAAACCTGCTCCAGCATGGGTTCCTCTCTCCACAGGTCCACAGGGGCTGCCAGGAGCCTGCTCCTGTTTGGGCTTCCCATGGGGTCACAGTTTCCTTCAGTTTCCTCCACCTGCTCTGGTGTGGGGTCCTCCATGGGCTGCAGGGTGGATATCTGCTCTACCATTAACCTCTATGGGCTGCAGGGGAACAGCCTGCCTTACCATGGTCTTCACAACAGGCTGCAGGAGAATCTCTGCTCTGGCGCCTGAAGCACCTCTCCTCCTTCTTCTTCACTGACCTTGGTGTCTGCAGAACTGTTTCTCTCATATATTCTCACTCCTTTCTTCCAGCTGCTTTTGCACAGCAGGTTTTTTCCCCTCTAAATATGTTATCACAGAGGCGCTACCACCATTGCTTATTGACTCAGGCTTGGCCATTGGTGGGTCCATCTTGGAGTCATCTGGCACTGGCTCTGGTGGACATGGGGGCAGCTTCTGTCATCTTCTCACAGAAGCCACCCCTGTAGCGCCCCTGCTACCAAAACCTTGCCATGTAAACCCAATACAGGATGTTGGGCAGCTTATCGAAAGTTGGCAGTAAATTTACTTGGGAAGGCGATTAAGAATTTCTAGTACCAGTTTCAGTTCACTTTGGGCAACGATTTGAGTCAATGATTCCAAACAGACAACATGAGGTGTTGTTCATTTTCCAGCAGAAATAAATCATGTGGAATTAATAGTCAGTAAACACAATAAAATTTATCATGTTGTTTTTCTGCAATATTTTGAACTTGAAACAAAACTGAAAGGAATAAAAAAAAATCTGAGACTTG
>VZSZ01006617.1:173159-184445 GCA_013398815.1 Ibidorhyncha struthersii
CCTGAAAGGAGAAAACACAGCTCTTGATTTTTAAAATGTCATCAAAACAAGTAAAGTAAAACACCGTTTAAAAACTCAGAAAAAAACCTTGCCTAGGTTATTTTTTGCATTTTCAAATGTTTTTGAGTTTTCTTAGAGGTTTAGGGAAGATATAGTTCCTTGTCTTTTACAAGCACTAGCTTTTACATCTTATTAACGAAGTCCTGTGGGAATTATGAATAATACCTGATGCATTCAGAATGAAAAAAAATATATAGCATAAACTTAGTCACAAAACTCTCATTAATTATGAAATTTATACTTTTTAAATGCTATTGTTATTCAGGTTGGTTTTGGTCAATTATATTATTTTTTATTGTTAAAAACAATTGATATATTTTTAAATAGCATTCATTATTTTTATAATTACAGTAAATGTTGAAGTTCTTTGTGGTAATATCCTCTGAAAAAGGGACCATAAGTTCTTAACTGGTGTGTGTGTGGGGGGAATTAATCAAATTTCATATTTTCACCTTCTTTTGTTTTAAAATAAAATCATAATAAATTCCTTGGTCTACTGGTTTATCTATAAATCTGAATGGACTTTACAGGCGCTTTTACAGAAGTAGATAATGATTTAGACTATCTACTTAAGTGAGATCTGGTTAACTCTTTTCCTCTACTTTGAAAACCATATGTCTCTCTTACCTAGCTCTTTGGTATCAGCAGATGGAAAGGCTTTTCTTACACAAACTGCTCTGCACCCAGACATAGAAGATCACAAGCAATCAGAACTGCAGGTATGGTAGATTCATATTCCTCAGACTAACATCATTAAAGCAAACCCATTTTTATGATGATAAAATTATATTTAGCAAAGATAGAAACAGGAAAGTTATGTTAAAATGTTACTAGATGTTGGGAAAAATTGTAACATAAAATCCACAATTGATATTATGCCTATTGACATGCGTGGGGAACGCCTATAAAGCAATCCATCTTTATATTTTGGGGTCCGTTTAGAACATCTTCTGTATAGTTGAATATGAAGGGAATAAGAAAAAATCATAAACTATTTATCTGAAGTTCCAGTTAATGACTTCCCTATGTCTAGGTCATTTTGAGCCAAATATTCTGTTGTTTCTTTTCCATCTAGTCACAATACTGTAGTCCTGGAGGCAAAGATAAACCAAACGAGACCAAAAATAAAATTGTAGATCGGTAGACCTGTTATAATTTGAGAAACCCATAATAATTTATTGTCGTTTAGACAATCATTCTATCACCCAATAACCCCTCCCCACCCGGGAAAGGGAATCGGGAAAAAACAAGGAAACCTGGGAGTTGAAGTATAAACCAATTTAATAGAGTAAGATTAGATAATTAACATTAATAGCACTAAAGAACCAATATTGATCCTGATACCCATACAGAATATGCAAAGATTATGCTCAGCAAATTCTATCAGTAGGAAGCTGAGCACTCCCAGCAGCGGACAGTAAATGTCGGACACTGTGAGCGCTGCGACTTCAGGAGGAAGGGAAGGCCTCAGGAGTCTGACACCAGGGCATGAAGTTCTCAGGATGGCATCAAGGGAGAGAGAGAGTTTCACAGCAAACTTTCTAATTTATAGTGAATGTGACGTTGATGGTATGAAATAATACTGTTGGCCAGCTTGGGTCAAGTGCTCAGGTCTTGCTCCTCCTCATCCCTGCACCTGGCAAGCTTAAAAACACTGAGACCTTGAAAACCACATACCACAGCTGGCTACAAAGTAAATATTTTCACAAATTCAGACACTAAAGCCTTCTAAAAGTGCAATCTTCCCAAGTATTAGAAGAGAAATTAGTCCTGTGTAGCTCAAACCAGGACAACACCAGAGGAAGAAAACAAAAAAGAATAAAAGCAAGCACCGACCTTCATTAAAGATGCTAGTATACCAAAGATAACAGTTTATAAAAGCCTTTTCACTGGGATTTGACTACCATACAAGTTTATCTGTCTGAGTTCCTAGTTAATAATGCCCTTCAGATTTGACATTAAAAAAAAAATAAAATTGTTCCTGAACCACAATATTAAGTTGTGAATTGCAAGTAATTGGTAGCAGAGAAGTTTTAGTTAAATCTATGGTCTTGTCTCTCCTAATCCCATTTTCATGTAGAGCCTTTTCGCGAAGCTATTGGATCTAATGGCAATAACTTTATATCTTTAATCTCATAACTTTTGTATATTTCTGGATGTGTTAGCATAGCTGATTTAGAAAAGTGGATACTGGTCTACCTTATATTTTCTCTTTTTCAGAGACATAGTACACTATACAGCATACAAACAATGAGCTAATCTTAAAATAGATTGTAATGAAAAATATTGACATTTGGGCAGCAGAGACATGGAATCAGCCCCTGCTGGGTGACGGAGTCTACACCTCCCATTTAGTATCCAGGCTTTCCATACACCTCCTCAGGAGATTCAGAGATCTGAAATAAAGGGTTTAGCGGAAGCTAGAACTATCTTGAAGCCACTTAAGCTAACTAGCCTTAAACCCTTCAAATCTATTTAGTTATATATCTTGTAGAGCCCTTTTAAAGCATAAACAATTTAGCCCTTTTTTTCCATGAAATACAGTCCTTTCTTCCACCAGCTCCCTTTGCACTTGCATAATATCCTGTAACAACTTATTAATTAGAACACTCGCCAGAAATGAACTTAGAATTAAGCACTCTTCCTGTGAGAGAGAAATATATTTATATATGTATAGTTTTTTTTATTTACTTATTTGTACATCATGAAATACTTTTCAGAAAAGAGATCAAGACTGGTTTTACAAATCTCACCCCACAGTACAATATAGAACCTCAAATTAGGCATGACAAGTTCTACAAGGCATGAAGAAAGTTCAGGGGTTTAAAGAGCTCGATGCCTCAACCAAAGATTCAAAGGAAGTACCTTCATGCATACAAGATTCATAACCTTGTCATGTGAACAGGTGTTTTCTCTTTTCTTTTTTTCTCTCCACCCCCGCCCCCCACCTCCAGGAACTGAACAGGAGTCACTATTTTTCTATTACAACTGGGATATATTGCACATATTCAGAGTAAAATGAATAGATTATAGATTACAGCATTTTTTCAGGAAATATATTTGATATAAAATTCCTGTAAGTCCTGTTTAGTTGAAGGGAGTTCATTTCCACAGATCCCAGATGTGCGTGATAGGAAGCAAACTACCAGACTGAAGGTTTGGCTTTAGAAACTTCTCCTTTTTTTATTTTGAGCCCAAGTAATTGAATGTCCAACATTCATAGTCTCAGAAAGAAAAGAAGCAAGAGGTGTAATAATGGCACTTGTTAATTATATATATTTTCCTAATGTGAATATTTAGACAACATAAAGAACATGGTAAAGTTTTTCTTCATGGAAATGTGGCTGAAACGTCACCTATGTTCTCATAATAAAATGTAAATAAGGCGTACAAAGGTGTGTGGAAAGTGAACATCATAATCTTCTTACAAGAACATTATACAGGCAAAATCTTGACTGGCATAATCTTTTCATGTACTCATTTTTGTATGTGGACTTTATTACATAACTAGTGAAAGCTCTTTTGTACAGCAATTTGAAGAAAAAAATGTTAGTAAGTAGTTTCCATACAGATTGTAGGATTGATTAGTTTCTAGTTAGTCCTTGCACTTGTATATGTACGTATGTATATATTTTTTTAAACATGTAACTATGTATATTTCAAGATCAGTATGCTAAGAAATTTTTTTTGCATCAAGCATTCTGTTTTTTCTTAATGGTTTATGCACTGTTATTTTTTGAACCAATTTCATGTTATTCATATAGCAAATGAATGAAATTCCTGCTCAGAACATTGTCAAGTTAATTATACAGTATAAAGTCCTATCATGTTATCTCAGCTAATAAAGATAAACTGGAATTCAATTTCCTTCCTTGACTAAAATAACCCAAACCCAAACAAATTAATCTCACAGAACTCAAAAAACTTTGAATTTTTTTGAATATTGTCATATCTCTTAACTATAATATAGATTTTTAATTTGAAATACATTTGGGTTAATGTCAGAATTTTATGGAATACCCATTTTGCAAAATAAATATTTGAAGCTGGAACTAAGTAATATATATTTTCTAGTGTATTTCCAGTGTATTTGTAGATCTTAAAAGTGAAATAAACAAAAAGAACTGAGGGCTGAGCAGGGGGAAAAAAAAAAAAAGATAATCCCTATTGGCCATTCATCAGTTTCAGTGGAATGTTCCACACAGTGTTTTCTTTAAAAAATATTTTAAAGAAAAATTGAAGCAGATACAGTTAACCTGGGAGAGACGATACTTATATTCATTACTGATGTAATGAAAAGTTTGGAGTCTAGAAGGTTTTGATAATTTACTTAATTTCCTTAAAATAAAGTGTCTACGTTAAAACAAGTACAGAAAAGAAAGATTTACTTACAAATTCCTGACAGAAGGTTACACATGTATTTATCTCTTTGTTCATTTACATTAAAGCATTTTCCTTAAAACACATTCTAATTTTCCCTGGAGCGTATAAAATCTTTCTCTATACTTTTTATGTCATACATAACACAGTTTGTAATACTACTACTATTGGGTATGATTTTGTATGGGATATTACTTGAGTAATATTAGAGAACAATATGTTTGAGTCACATAAAGAAACTGGGAAAATTATATAAAGGCGTTGGTGGCCCACCAGTTCTAATTATCCATCTTGGAAAAAGCGTTATAGTGTCATGGCAGGTTGATAATTAAATAAAATGTCAGAAATTTTTGTTTTCAAATTATTTATAGAAAACATTAAACAAAGTACAAGGTCTCATATCCACAAGCAGTATGAAAGTATTACCCTACCAAATTCTCTTTATTTATGTTTACATTGTTTTCATAATAACGAGATAAAATTCTAACTAAACATAGGCTTTGGAGAGGATATGAGATACACGGTTTTATAAAACCATTTCACTGAGTGAAATGCACTGAGCCTGAAAACACCTATCACATGGTGATATTACATGGTGATTAGCCTATGCTATTCTCTTTCCATGCTATGCCATGCCTCAGCCTACGTCCTAAAAGTCTGGGAACATTTATTGAAAAATTCTACATCAGGTAAGCGTATTCTGTCTGCTCTCTCATAAAAAAAACGTACCAGTCTCCCACATGAGACGGCACAGAAACCCTACCAGACTGGATCTTGCTGTGTAGGGCACACAAACACCTCTCCCTGGGGAAGAAATACAGGTGGGATCACAAAGTTAGACCACAGACAGCCCAGTACCTTCCTGATCATCATCAGCTAGTACTTCATTGTCCCAAAATACCTACATAGGCAATATGAGAAGAAATAAACCAGGCAATACCAGTGATTATATCTTCTTCAACTTCTGAAATGGTTTTCACAGGCCAGACTAGGTGGTTTGGGTTTCTGTGTTGACAAACTAATGAATCTAATTACACCTGCAAGAAGAATTCCTGAAAGGCAACCCAAGAAGCCCTCTCTGGAAAGGCAAAAAGCTGGCCTGGCGTGACTGATTCAGCAGCAACAGGTAAATTAATGGAAACATTTGCTAGGATCAAGGTCCACAAGAAATCTCAGGAAAAAACCCACAACCCTAAATAGAGATATCTACATGTGAATTAAGTGTCTATGCTCACACAGTATTTAGAAAACTGTTGTTTACATGCATGCTACTAAATTAATCTGAAATATTTCCAGCAAAGTAACAGCCTGGATACTCGCAGCATCTAAGATGACATTAGATACTTACATTTAGACAACTGAATTAAGACCCTCCTCAATACTGTCAACAGAAAGTAGAGAGTTATCCAGAGTTGACCCAATCTCCACTGATAATAATAAAAAACTTAGACACCCAAAACTTATTCCTTCTCTGGATTTAAATCTTTCTCTAGCATGAGACTCAGTTCCAGAAATCTAAGATTATTTAGTACAATCTAAAAGCATTTAAGGTATTCCAGTGTACCTAAGATATTAAAGAACTGTCACAGGACTTTAGAGACATCTTTGCCCTTCTCAGACTGCAGCTAGGTTGTAGGCAGGATGTCCAGAGACTTCTCAAATGGCCCCAGATACCTATATTTAGACAACAGAATTGTGTCTTAAATATCATAAGACTTCTGGGTTTTTTTTTCTTGGATTTTTCGTTTGCTTGAGTTTTTAGTTTGTGTGGTAGTCTGTAATAATTTATTTTAAAGAACACGTTAATGCATATGACTTATTTAGCTTTAACAGCAAAACCTGTACTTTGAATTCATGGTCTTAAACTGAATGTAGAAAGAGGATATGCCCTGTGTTTTTGCTTGCTGAAGAGGTGGTATTTATTCCATCTTATTACAGGGTGCCCAAGTCAGATTTAAGAGTTCAAGTCAAAATATGGTCCTTATTTTTTCAGCAAAATTGATTTTCTTCCCAATAATCTCTACAAAGCACTGGCTAGAAGTTGTCTCTTAAATGTAATCTGATGGGAATAAGACTAAACTCAGCAGTAAAGACATTCTCTCAGTTTTCTATGAAAGACCTCAGACTTGCCTGAGTTGGCCTTATCAATCAAGGTCTGACTGAATAGCAAGCTCCTCTAGATACCTCATCATCTCCAGTAAGATAGCAAACACTATGTAAGTAAAAGTATTCCAATTCTGTTGTTGTCATTGTTCTTGGTGGTAGTGGAGGTTTTCTCCTCTGTGGGACCAGCAGTCCCTAGAACGCTCATGTGTATAACTCAACGTATCCAGCAGCTTCTCTATGTCAGAATAATGAAATTTGTTCACACCTGACAACATTTTTCTGTCTTCCTGAATGTCCATTGGGAAGGTTCTTGGTTCAAAACTTCTAGGTGGTACCCAGAGGGATTTGTAGCTGAAACACTGTCTCATTTTTTCTGCTTCCATTTTCTGTTGTAGTACATTAATTTTAAGAACATATTTTATATTAAAGTCTCATTTTGCTTGCCACTAAAAATATTTAAATGTGCGTCTGAAACATTGTATGTATCTGAAAGCCGCTCCAGCAGTTCCTGTATTGCTTAAGGAAAAGGGAAAAGTATATTTGGAAAAGCATATATAGTTTAACCCACTGCTTAACATTTGTTTTCCCTCAGCAAGTGTTGTTTCAAGTTATATAAAGCAGCTGAAAGGAAAAACTGTAATTAGATAAAAATTCATCTAAGTCCTTTAATTATCTTTTGATAAAATATCAAATTAATGAAATAATGAAATAGTCCTGATTTAATTACAGATTTTTCATGATAAACACAACTCCATATGCTCAATTTAAAATACAACAGAATTTTAGAATACCTTTATTTGAGTAAATTAGAGCAAAGTTTAAAGCATTTAACTGTATGCAAATCCCAGAATTAAAAACGGATTAAGTACCACTTAGAATCCCATGATAAATTACAGTTATACCATGATGTAGCAAGGCTTCACTTTGTATAGATCAACATTTGTATTTTTAATAGTGTTGGAAAAGGGATTCTTGTCAGTCCCTTCAAGCAATACTGACATTTCCTCAGCTGTCTAATTATGACTGACCTTTTGCAATGTTTATTTCAATCTTCAACACAAACCTTTCTGACTACTCTCTCTCTTTTTTTTTTTTTTTTTTTTTTTTTTTTNCTATCAGAAGATTGCTATATGTCTTCCTTTAGTTTTGCTGCTCATACATTTTCTCCAGACCTTTATATTTTGCATATATAGATATATCTTGATAAGGATGATCAGCATAATTGTCACAGATATGTTTTAAAGGCAGCTATTAGATCACAGAGGATAAGTAAAAAAACATTATTTTCATAGAAATTTGTTGAGGTGCAGATTTGTGTCTATGATACCTGAATCTGATTTGTCTGTAAGAGCTCACACTCATCACTTAGAATTACTTCAGTAAAATGAGCGAGATGCATACGGTTGCATCTATGCTATACTGCCTGATGACATTTCAGATAGCTCTGAGCTAGTTCCAGATGAGCTGGTATGTTTACACAGAGCAAAACCACTGACATGAAGACTGGAAGCAGTATAGCTGTGTCCAGGTGGTATTACCCCAGAGCTAACTGACCAAGGTCTAGTCACATAACGTGGTACTTGTATTACCTTTAGCCTGTGGGTAGTTTGCACAAGCATATGCGAATGGCAGTGCATTGTGTGATACAGACATACACCGACACCCTCAAGAAGGGACAATCTCCACAGCCCAGAAAACATACGTGATGGAACACCTAGGTTAGCTTAAAAAGCATTGTGGTGATGGAGCTGTCTTCTTTTTGGTATTTATGAGACACTCATATTCTTCGTTACACTTCCTTAGAAGACTGAAACCTACTTTTATTGCCAAGAAAAAATGCTTTAATCATCAAGCTGTAGATGGGGTTGAAATTTAAAATATTAGTTGTTTCCTGAGGACTGGGCTTAGACATACTACTTAGGGAGCTCCTTCAGGGATCTCTGTATAGATCTACACTGATAAATGAAAAAGAACGAGGAACTCAATGTCTTCTCATTTTCTACACTAATTAATTTTTAGGTCACTACCTGCAACTGGTTGTCTCTGAGATAAACCTGTAAGGATGGCTAGCCTTAAGCAGCGTGGGTGTGAGCTAATCACTGTCATTTGGCTTCAGGTTCTTTTTTATTGGCTAACACTGAACCAGCAACCACACCATGCAACACAGACGCTCCGTTGCATAGAATCTGAACGAGAGATTTGCACAATTAGAAATACATTACTGTATACTACAACAGGAACAATAATATCTTTCCACTTGCAGCTTTCATTTGAGACAGAGAGCCTAACAGAGTAGGTCATATCCAATTTCTGGATTTTTAGAGGTAGAATGCATGAGGCATGAAGCAGGAAAATGAGTTACCTCAGATTACCTACTACACTCACTTCAGCAATCCCAGTGCTGCAAAAAAAATCCCCTGCAATAATTACAGGGAGATTAGAAGTAACTGAAATTTGAATATGTTGTTTAAAAACTGTGAGCAGCTGAGGTCTACATCCACAAAAGAACACAGGAAGCATTGTGGAAGCTGAGTTAAAAGTTCACAGTGCATGGCAATATCCGATTTTTAGGAGTCTTGCCATTTGCAAGACCCCACAGTCCCAAATTACTTACCTAGGCTACTCTTACTCTCATGCTGGGGGAGAATTAAGTGCCCAAGAATGAGAGCTATAACTGGCAGTTGAGTGGGAGTCATATCAATAGATTACAGAGTAAATCATAGGCCCTTCTCTCTTCAAGGCTTAATTATGTAACTGTAGGAAGGCACTTATCTTCAGTCAGGATCCCCAACAGAGTTTAGATAGTCCTTAGCTGACTAGACTTAACAGTGAAAATGAAGGTGCTTTGAGTATAACAGAAGCTGAGCAAAGAAAGGTGTTTGCTATTTAACATCTAATCTTCATTTCATATGCAACTGCCTACAGTGACAATTAATCAGGATTTAAGTGCCTTATTTCTTTGAAGACCAAGTACTTACTGTGTAATATCTGAACAACAATGAAGAAAGGAAAGTGCAGAAATACACCATAAAATCTAATAGTCAAGCATAAATGTTTTAGTTGTACAATAATGCTCCATGGGCTGGAACATGGTCATTTCTCAGCCACCTGTTTCAACTCCACATGATTTCAGTTCTGTAGCTGAGGTAAAAGCTGTTTTAAAGTTCTAATTTTACATATCTGCAACTGCTTTTTCTTCTCAAATAAATAACCGATTTGATTCATTTTCCTCTTCTGATTCCACGCAGAGTTTCTGATAAAAATGCCTGCAATTAAAGAAAAAAAAAAAAAAAAAGAAGTCACAAAGACATTTCTTCACCAAGTTGAAAAACATTGTAAGATTTGTTATAGAGCCTCTTGCAAGATTCAGAGGTGGATAACAGAAGGAAACACGCATAAAATACCTAACCTAGCATTTTGCCTGTTCCAAAAGACAAGAAAATGTCTCTTTCAGAATGAAGAAATCCAGCATTTTATCTAGCCAGAGTATCTTTTCATGAGCAGTCAGATATTCAGTTCTTTAAATGATGAAGCAGACATAACCAAGATTTATTTTTTACATCCTATACACTTCATTTTAATGTGGGAATAACAAACATTTTTTTTTTTAATAAAGACCTAATCACAAAATGGCCACTGAAAAAAATCCAGTATTTTATCCATGAGAGCTATTCCCTATAGCAAAAATTGTTCTTGATACACTTGCCAGAGAAAATTGCAGTGGTTTTCAAAAAACGTTTTTTAAAAAATGGTTATTAAAACCATAAATTTGCCCCTCTTCAGAATATAGGCTTTGTCACAAATGAAATTTAGTGCAATATAGAAAATCATGGTGATGTAATGACATCTCTACCTCTCTCTCTCTTTCCCTTTGCTCTTCCTTTTTTTGCAGTATGAAGATTTTTTAGTATTATTATTATTGATAATCTTCTATACCCCCACAGAAATATGAAAGAAATGCCTTTTGTTTATTACTAAAGTGACTTTACAAGATCTGAAATATATAAAAAAAGTATCTGATTTGTAGATGAAGAAAATACATTCAGTCAGAGAGCAGATCCTTGCTTTGGCATTTGAAACTTTGTCAAAGTAAAATGAACAGATAAGAATTTAGCACTGAAATGCACAACAGTCCTCCATTAATGATAGAAACAGCCTACAGAACCACATTAGACTAACTAAACATTTAAGTATGCGGCGATCCACACAGCATAGATGAATTCAGCACTAATCTTTAGATGCAAATATGGTATTCATGTTAGGAAATCTTAATCCTATGTCAAGCTCCATCATGAACTTTTGAATATTTCATTTTAAAATTCACACACTGAAAACCTCAGTGGCTGTTTTCAGTAATAAATCTGAGTATCTGTGTTTTTCAGGGTTGTTTTTGTTTTGTTTTCTTTTCTTTTGTGTGGGGGGTGTTGTTTGTTTTGGGTTCTTTTGTGGATAACGGATTACTAAATTTGAGAACTAAAAAGTATAAATCTAACCCTAGCTCAAAGAAGTCAGATCCTATTTACTTTAAAAGTGGTTTTGTAATCTGGAGAATTCTGACATGAGATGAGTCCTGGCATGAGCATGATTTCAAAACAAAGAGAATAAAAGACAGTTTCTAATCTTTCCAGCCCCTTTTAATAATGGAAATCAATAGATTGCTATCATTGTTCACTAAAAGATAGAACACAAAGGGCAAGTTTCAAAGCCTTTATTCAAAAGGGGGGGGGGGGGGGAGACGGA
>VZSZ01006617.1:184451-272767 GCA_013398815.1 Ibidorhyncha struthersii
GGGGGGGGGGAAGCAGAAGGTTTTGCCCACAGAAGAGATGTCTGTGTACTCTGTTCAGAAATGCTTGGATCGCATGGTCTCTCCGAGTCAAATAGCACAGTGCTACTAGTTCAGCAGTAACTTTTGTAGATCCGTTAGGAATCAAAATGAAATCTGTCAGTTAAGACTTTAGTTACTGCATTTCCAAAAACAGATTAATGAATGCAGTTGGGAGTAACTATTTTATGGAAGAGTGATCCACAGCTTACATGGGTACCACTTATTGTTGTACGATCATGTCGGCAGGCTCAGGCATAGACTTATAAATTACTGTCATGTATCTTTATTGTCTGTTCTTTCATGCTGAGTGCCTATTCACTGACTGGATAGTGATACAAACAAGTGATTTTCATATTAATCCTAAACACATTTATTTAATTGGAAAACTGCACCGAATTATTTTGCCATCACTTGGACAACTTAGTTTAATGAATAGATAATTTGTAATAAAAACTACTAGAATGCACAGCTGATGTGGAAGTATTTATAACGTTGCACAGAAAATGGGCTGCTGTGCAGAAATCTCTGTTCTTTGAATCTGAAGCTGATGGCGTACATTGCATTCAAGGTTACCCCAGGGAAAGAAGCAGGAACAAAGAGAGACAGAGTGAGAGGAAAGGGGAAAACTTTCCCCAGAGACAGCCAGGAAGAGAAGAAGTGTAGGTCCCCCAGGTGAGTGTCCTCTCCTGGGTGTCCTCTCCAGTGCGGCACGGGGTCTTACAATCATGTCAACAACCACAAACACACTCCTTTTTTTTCCTCAGAAGAACTATATCTTTCATCAATACCCAATCAAACTTCCTGTTGGTGGTCCCTCTTTGATGATAGCATGGGCACCAACTGAATAGGCTTAATTACGTCCAAGGGTTGTATACTGGCTGCTAAGCTTCGTGAATACTTTTTATTTGTGTAATATTTGTCGGATATAGAAATGATTTATTATCTATCCAGTTGTCATATGGAATCAACAGTCTAGAAGATACCAGATGGACAGACTGGGGGACACTTTAGTACATCATTACAAGCTAAAGACAAAAAGCATCAGAATTTAGAAATAGAAGGCAAACAGGATGATTTGCGTGTCCAAAAAAAAAAAAAATCACTTTCTCACGGAAAACAGAATAACAGTGCTTCAACATGCACCAGTGAAAGGCAGCAAGGATAAGAGCACTCAGCCTAAATGCTGCAACCAAAGCTTCAGGGTGTGTGGGCTGTAAGCAAAAAAACAAACTAAAACTGCAAATACCTTTAACAATATTAAAGCACTTGGATATGTGCAACAATACATGAAGGAATCCATAGTTCCTGGTTTTGATCTCCTTAAACACAAGCTTAATATTCCACTGAGACAGTCTGTGGGTTTTTAATGAAAAACTTTAGTATCTACAGGAAGGTTTAAGTGTGGGCATGAAACAAGTTTGTAATTTGCCTAGTTCCATCTGCTAGGTCTTCAAGTCTGGAGAAAATACAGTTAGGCCAGACAGCAAAGCCAACAAATAATATTTTAGACAAAGATTTCTTTGAATTTATCAGCCTGAAGCCAGAATAATTTCTGGGCATGCTGAGGTATTTTTCTCACAAAGAGTACCTGAGTTTTTTTTAAAGAGAAATACTCTAAATATCACAAATGAACAAATTAAAACCTAAATAAACTTTTGGGAATTTTAACAGGGTAATTAATAGTTTTACCTTAAAAAAAGATATATGAAAAACTCAACAATATCTTTAGAAAGAAAATATCTCATCACGAGCAGAAAAGAGATGGAAAAAGGTAAGGACAGCATAGAAACAGCATGTGCCTCTCTGTAAAAATGATACTTCCTTAGCAGATATTTCTTTGCTTTTGTGTTTTTCATTAAAGTTATTTCAACAGCAGGGGAAATGCAGGCTTGTACTTTGTTATTAATCCATAATGAGAGAAGTGGGAGGAAGGTGTTTTCTTGTTCCTTTTCACATTAAAGTTAAGTATAATGTTTCAGGCTAGCTAACTTCTTCATTCTAATGGATTTTCTTTCCCTGTAAACAAATGGAATACCTCATTTGCTCAGACAGATCAATGATGGTGCACATACAGCTGTATGTATCTACTGTGGAGGTATTTGCAAATGAATTTAGCAGCTAAAACCAATAAACCAGAAGCCAAAACATTTTATGGCATCGTCTTTGGGACTCAGAGAAAAAGATCAGCACAAAAGGGACACCCCACACTATTGCCCCCCTGTTTGAGCCACCACTTTGAATTCTTGCCACCTCTCTGATTTATAATTACATTCTCTACCCTTTAAAACTGGTTAAGCTGGAAATTGTTTTGGCTGGAATTATGTGGGCACATGGTTCTTTTACAATGGTCAGAGGCTGCATCTGGATGATTTGAGTCATATTATTTAGTCTGTGTTATTTCTACAAGAGGTCTTAGAGCCTTTAACAGCTTCTCTAAAGACAGAGGGAGGGACAGTGGTCCATTCTTTGATTTGTACATGGCTGATTTTACTAGGTCGTGCCATAATGATATAATGCATACAGGTTTTCTTTTACATGATTAGCATAGAAAATAGTTGTTCATAAAGCTATTGCTCCAGCTTCAGCGAAGCTAGAGGTATATTTCTCAGTCCATGGTATTATTTCCTCGTCCACTTTTCTTTATGGTAAGGGCATCAGTCTTGCCGTTGCCATAGGCAAAATGGATTAGAAGCAAAAAAGCAGCAGTGAAGCACATACACATGCAGTCTCATTTACAGAGTTCCAGAAAGAGCACATCTGTGTTCATTCACTTCAGCCAAACTGCTTTGTCTGCCAGCCTTTACTTCCAGTTCTGGTGTTACTGGCTCATAACACCATCCTAAATGCATTAAAATCCTGTTGTAATATAACATATTTGGTTTGTCACTCAACCATGTGGATTGTGGGAGTCAAATGCACGGGTTGTCTCTGGGTACATTTGTTGTATCAATACATCCAAGATTGTTTTATTACCCATTTTAGTTCCTAATATTTGAAAGGAACTCAATTTACATAGGCAACACTGGCACATTGCTGTCACCTTTGTTTAAATTAGGTGCAGAAACCTTGAAGACAGGAAAAAAAAAAGAAGCTTAGAAAGAGTCCTTGGCTCATGTTGACTAACTTTTTAAATTCTATATCTTTTCTTTTTTGATAAAAGAAATAATGGCACTGGAAAGCAAACAAACAAACAAAAAAAACCCCAACATTAAACCACAGGTAATAACCCAGAGTTAACAGCCAAATTTAAAGCCATTTATTACAGTTTTTTTTGATACAGGAAATTAATTTGAACTGTAATGTGGAATAACCATCAGGTGTCTTACTGTATAAGTGATCTTATTTCAGAGTAAGTTTACAGTATTCAAACAGGAGGAAACTAAAGATGGTAGTATTCTCAAATCCCAACAAACTTCAGAATTCGCATACACAAACTTCTCAAATCAAACTTCTCAGATCCCTGTGTAAAAACATTTACATAGGAAACTAATGAGGTCAGGTGCTATATAACTGATGCTATTAGTTTATTAGACATGATTATTGCGAAAGTTGTTTGTCAGGAAGCATTTCAGAGTGCTTTCCTTTTAAAATCTCAGATCCATTCAGGACTGATGTCTGTAGGCACTGTCAATGATGAAGTCTGCTGCAGAAAGTAAAACAACTATGACAAGAGCAAACAGCAGAATTTCTCTTATGCCACAAAGTTCTTATATTTTTTACTTCTCCATGGAGTTTGCCATATTCATTGTAAACAGATGTATCCAAGCTTTTCTATTTCTTCTCAGACAGCATTGTGGTACATTTCTGAGCTTTTATAAATAGAAAAGATTCTTGGACAAATATTTCTGTAAACTTACCAGTGTAGATTACTGTACTGGCATTGGTCTAGAGTAAAACATGATAGTGGATAGTATACTTCTGATATTTCAGCTGAAAAAGTGATACTTTGTATGTTCCTTATAGCATGTTTGGCAGTCCAAAAATGTTTTAATCACAGCAGGATTAGAAATAGTCTTCAGGAGAGCTGACAGAAATCAGATTCTACCGATTGAAATCTGCTGAGGTAATGTTCATTTAACAGTATCTAAATACCTAAGATCTTAATATCTAACTATGTGAATAAATAATTATTAAAAAAAAAACAAAAACAAAACCAAAAAACCACAACCAAACAAAAAAAGACCTGTAAGGCCTTAGCATGTTTAAGGAAAGTTTTATAAGAGCTATGTGAAACAGCCTTTATTAAGTTTTTAGAGAATACTTACCACAAAAGTATTCTCTAAGGTGGATGTCAGTGATGATCCAATGTCTAATGGGACTTAAAAATTAATTGTAAAGGCATTAGTATGTTCATGGGATCCTTTTGAGATTTCTTTTTTATTTATTTTTGGGTATTCCTAGCAAGAAATCTGCTCATTCAGGAACATGTGAAAACAGAATACATTTTGCAGTAGATCTGACCAAATTCACTATTACAACTGTAAATGTAGCGTAATTCCACCAGGTTTGATAAGGTAAGGATGAGCCCCAAACCTGTTTTATGTTGAAACACAAAACAAATGCAGAAGCACATATCGTTTCCTCTTAAACCTGATATATCATCTGTACTTTCCAAAATGGTAGCTTTCCTCAGAGACATGAGTTATGAGTTTTTTGCTCCTGATTTGCCTTGGGAGTGACCAGAAGTTGAAAGCACTACCAAGACCTTAATCCATATATTCACCGTACCCATGCAGGCAGCCTGGTTTTGATACTCTCTGGCTTTGCAATAGGGAACAGAAAAGGAAAGACGTTGATCTTCTCTTTCCTATTGCCACACATCATAAACACACAGAGATACAGCCAAGTCAAGACCCATCCTCATAACCAGGAGAATAACATCCTCATACCCATTTCCCCCATAATTTCTAGTCATGGTCTGCTTGTCTTTCAGGAGATAAAAAAGGTAGACACTTGATGGGATTAATTTGGTCTCACACTTGCCTGGCTACTAAAATAAAATAAAAAAAAAGACATAGATTTAGTCAGAGCTTCTTTATTTCTTTAAAAGTAACAATGTATGCTTTGTAAAGGATCCAGGAGATACTATCAGACAGTTCAAACTACCATTGTGCCTCAGAGATCCTGAATTTTCAGAAGAACGAAGCACTAAAACTGCTGTGGAAGTCTCTAACTGTTACTTCAAAATATCTTTACTTCAGCTGGAACTTGGTTCAGTAACAGAGTTTTGTTGACTCTTCTATCTGATAATTTTCCTTTTCCTAGTATGTAAAAGCTCTAAAGATGTTGTGCTTGTTATATCTGAATGCTCAAACAGTTCACCTACACATATAAAGAGATGAGTGGTTTTCCTGTATATGAGCATTATTAGAAATTATTATTACTTGTTATGCCTTTATGTTCTACACCTGTTCACTGTACATTATTTTTAAGCAAGCAACAGCAGTTATTATTACACTTGATAATTCACTTGGCTAGTAAGCATCTAACCCCTACTATTCCAGACAATTAGTGAGTTGTATTACCTGCCATAAAGATGAATAGAGAGCAAGATCCATGAAGTAAACCCACAGTTTAACAAATATGGATAACAGTAAATAAGTTATATTTTCAGTTATCATGGTAATAGGTCAGAGAGTTAAATTTGAAGTAATTGTTTGCAAAATAAGTATTTCTTATCAAAGCTTAAAAAGTAATTCTTGAAACAACTTCAATATATTTCTCTCACCATCATAGATTCATTTTGAACATCATCTTGTAGAAAGCTACAAAAGTTAAATTTACATCTCTTCTCTTTTCTGTGTCATCTGAAAATCAGTTCAGCTAATTTAAGTAGTGCAGAGAAAATAGAAGTCCTTATTTCTCAAAGGACACTTACTTTATCTGAGGATCAACTGATGTTTTTTAAGATTTTGTGAGGATGATACCGTGAGAAGAAAAGCCAACACAAATTAATCCAAACTAAGAAATGTCATTGTTATTAACAAATTAACATTCCTAAATCACAGAAGCATACTGCTATCTATTTACAGAGGAAGAAAACAAACAAATTAGAAGAAAACTCCAACTGATGCCAATAAAAAAATAAATGTATGTTTAAGTGAGGTTTCTATGTTTGCTTATTTAGTTTTCTAGAATTTATGGGATTAATGGTGGATGGAAGTAATAATTCTGGTCATATTTTTAAGCCCCAGGCAGTTTCATTTGAAATGTCTGGTGTATTCTGTGTTCATACTTGCAGAGCCATTTAGCATCTTAATCACATGGAATCAAATTCTCAGGAGGCATACGCAGCTCTAACTCTACTTAAGTCCAGGGAGTTTTTTGTTTGAATTTGATGAGTTTGTTTTACTTAATATTTAAGATAGAAGAATAATCAATAGGGAATAAAAATGAGCTGCTTGGATATATTTGTGTTTATTTTGGAGGCCTTTCTGGATTAACAAGTGTAAAAATTGTATTTTAACTTGCAAAGCAAAACCAACACCTTTATTTTTCAATTTTATTTTATGTTTTCATATTTTATTTGTTGTTGGAGAATAGAATATCTGTTGAATTTCCAAATGTATATTATAAAAAAATAAATTAGCAATGGTATTTTGCTGCAAGATGGAAGACTGCACTTAATACATACTTCTTGTGTGTGCATACTGAATACTGTATGTGCATTTATGAATGTAAAAATGTCTATGAGTTATTATTAGCTAACACATTTTCTGGGCCTGGACATACGTAAGCACATGTGTTTTGAGTGTTGCTAGAATTCAGCAACAACAAGCATAATAATTGTTAAGCGCTTTTAGGACCTTGCAGTCATGGTGGTAAAGTCCAGAGCAATTTCAGCTCTGAGAAATGTAGTGATGGAGGAGAAATGTAGAGTTTGAAGGACTTAGTCTAGATGTTGTTAACACATTATGTTGTTGATGCAGTTCGTTATAAACAAGCTGAATGATAACATTTTATGTAGCAAAATACTCCTCATATTTTTTTTTCAGAAAAAAGAATGTTGTTTTTTTTTCAACTTTTGATGGAATCTTGTGTAACCCAGCACAGACTTACAAAATTATGAATTCTCTGAAACACAGACAGTGAGACTTCACATTGCTGGAGGACTGCTGCAGGCATACTTTCTGAAATATGAAGGAAAGAGTCATCTTGCAGCCTGTCATTACAGACTTTTGTGATATATCCAAAAATCAGTGGTTAAATTTCAAGTCAAAATGTATCTAGATTATTTACACACTAATCTTAAAATAAAATGCAATATCTGAATTATGATTTTTTCATCAGGTGAAAGTGTTCGAACTCTGGCACAGAGCCTCACTTGTTTTTCTTTGTCTAGGTACTGTTTTCTGCTGCAGGTTTGAATGACTCAATAGAACAAATCAAAGTTGATTAAATAATTTACAGGAGACTGAATCATCTTTAAAAAACAATTTCACAACCTGCAACTTGAATGCTGGGGCATATTATTTGCTCGAATGTTAGATTATATCCCCCATGTGTGTCTGAAAACTAAACCTATTTATCAGTTGAGAGTGTAAATGACCTTACGGAAAGGAAAAATGGTAATTTTCCAAATGAATAGTGAACAGTTATGTATCTCATGAAAGGTTTTTGACTACTTTATTGTTTGTTTTTTCATATGAATAGTCATCTAAGCTCATCTGTTCCACAAGGTACAGTGTGGGAACTTTAGTAGGTTGACATCCAAAGATATTTTCCAAGAAAAATAAATCTCATTTTTATTATATTTTTTCCTCGAGATACATTCAGAACAGTGCAATACTGATTCTGCTTTTATGTTCTTCCCCACCATAAACACATGCAAAAAATATCTGGCTCCTTCTGTATGAACAACAGACAAAAATGACATTAAGTTCACACTTTTATTTCCATTTGCATTTGTCTATTTCATAAGAATTTATGACAAGTTCCTTGGTGTTTCACTGAGAGAATTTTCTTAAGTAGTTTCAAAGAGTTTTTGAAAATATATAGGTCACTAAGGGGAATTGTTATTGCTGCTGACTGTACATCAACAATAATATTCTGAGTCTCCTTTAAATCTCATCACCTGAGGACCTAAACTATGTAAACACTTTCCAGATATGCATCTCTGTCATATTCCAGGGAATGGATGAAAAAGTTCATCAAGCTTTAACAGAAAAAAATAGTGTCCTTCTGGCAGTATGTAGCTGAGATCTTAGGGAGTAATACAGACTTATTCCTATTGTTACATAGCAGGTGGACCCTTTTGTAAATACAAATACAAGTTAAAAGCCAAAAATTAGATGGTGCAAAAACCTTAGCGCTTTGTGAAGAATTTAACGATGGAGAAACCAAGACAACCTGACATTGAAAGAGTCATTACAAGATTTTCATCTGATGCTAACTTATATTTCAAAATGAATATGTCTTTCATTAAAAAATAATTATTTTACTTTCATGCTTTAAGCCCTTTTGAAGGTACTTAAATTATTAAGCAGTGAAAGTAACAGGTCTGAATTTGCCTAAACTTATGGCCTTGACTAAGTGATATGATTTTCAGAAGTCATGAGTGCCCAGAAATGTTATGACTGTTAAGACACCTGAAAATATGACCACTTCTTTAACTATGTATGTAGTACAGCTATAGACACTTATGTTTAGGTACTTTTCATGGATGTTCAAATAGACTACATTAACATTTAGTGTAATTTAAGTCTCTAAGACTTTTTTTCATATTATAAAACAAACAAACAAAAAACCCCAACCCAGTTAGTTTGTATTTTTCAGGTTTTTTGATTAATCACACGGAACACAAAGACCCATCAAGGATTAAAGGAGAAATGATGAGCAGAGGAATCCCAATAACCTAGTCAGTGGAAAGGAGCACGCTGAACAGTTGGTCCTCAGACCATCCACGACCAATTGGATGATTATACTGTAGTCTCTGGTATGAAACTCACCAAAGTGACTCAATGAAAGAGAATCTTTACCTAGCACACCATGAAAACTAATGAGGTTTATTGCCTAGAGGGACGTTTGACTTATTACGGGAAGCAGAAAACTTTTGGACTATATAAAACATTATGGGATATTTTAAGGGAATTGTGAGACTTCATGAGAATTATTATGAAAAGTATAGGGAAGGACCAAAGGGAAGGGTCAAGGCGGATTGGAGGGTAACAAGCATGAAAAAATACAGGGAAACGGGTATGAAAGAGTCCAACTGTGTAAGCCAGCTGCTTGATGGTGTTCTTACTTAGCTAAGCTCTTAGCTTGATTGCCTTAGTCTGCCCTGTATTCTTATTGAATCCTGTTTGTAACAGCCTTCTGTGAGGATGCACGCTTGTTCTAAGCATCCACAAGTGTGTGTGTGTGTGTGTGTACACTAGCAAACTCTTAAGCCGCTCCAGCCCTTGAGTAGGAGCCGAGGCTGCAGTGCCAGCCACTGGTGCAGGACTGTGAGCCTGGAGGTACCATGTGTCTAGGGGCCAACAACTGCAGGAGACTGGGGACTGGGACCAGCTCTAGGATACATTATGTGCTTAAGACCAGCTATGGGAGAGTCCCTTTTTGTGTGTGTGTGGATGTTTGTATTCCACTAGTGGCCTTTGATCCTGGTCAGCCAGCAAGGAAGAAGAGGTTTCGGCAATATTTGTGTGGGTGCCGGTGAAGGCGCTGCCCTCTGTCTGCATTTGTCTACAAGGGCAGCTGTTTAAAGTATACGTGTGTGTGCAGGGGTGTGTGTGTGCGTGCACCTGTTGGGAATACACGCTCAGCCTCACTGATGTCTAGACCTGGGTACACAGAACCAGCAAATTACATTGGAGTGGGAAAGGAGGAACGCCCTGTACCTTAGAGTCTGCCAAAGTCAGCTCTAACAGACCAGACAGGAGAAATCTCCTTGCTGTGCACTGATGTCCGCTGAATCTCACAGCCTCAAAAAGGATTTCTCAGAGATTCAACAATAAATATAATTAATTAAATGGGTGAAAGAAGAAATACAGAAAATCTTGTTTCACTTAAAATAAGATTTGACACAGGAATCAGCTTTAACTAAACAGAAATAAGCCACTGCAGTTGAAATAAGAGCATTAACAAATGAATTTTTCTCCTTAAACTGGATTAACAATTAAATAAGTAAAACCAGTGCCTATTCCTCACATAAATATGGCCTTACTGCAAGTGTACTATCATAGAGAGATTTGCCAAAATGGTAAAGCTGTAAAAGCAGTCTTGCTCCTCACAGTTTATAATGGATAAAGAGCTTGCACATTAGGAGTTACTAATAAGTAACTAGTATGTTATTCTCATAACCTGCCCTTTCATACTATACTTTCTTTCATGGTGAAGGCATGATATCAGTGTCATGTTATCAAAAATGACAATGTCTGCACACATGGGCATCCTTGGAAATATCCTGTCCATCACAACAGAAAGGTGACTTAAAGCAGGCTCCTTTGTGAATGGTAGTGTCCAGTCTGAAGCATGCCGTTTAACAGAATATTAATGGATTTGTATTTTTAATGAATCTGAAATTGGTCTTCAGGTAGACACCTTGAACGTATTAAGGAAGACAGAACAATTTTTTCCATGGATATTTGCACTGGTAATAAATACTGCTCTTTTCATTTCTATATGCCAGGCTCTCATTTCCAATTTTAGAGAGTCCAGGATCACAAAACATTTATTTCCATCATATAAATTCTTCAGTAATCCGCACTCATGTTTAGTCACATTCTTTTCCATATTTCTTCTCCTTTTTGTATGAGTAAACTGGACATTAATGCTCTCAAATATTCTGAAACCCTCCCCTTCGGGACACAGACAAAATAGATTATAAGATGAACATCTGGGATTTGTTCCTGTCTCCCTCCCTATTTATTTCTCTATAACAGAATAGGTAAATGTTCCATTTTACGCATGTATTCTTTCACCTCCATCTCTCCTTACCTGATTACGCAGAAATTAAATACTTATTTGCTGACACTTAATTTAAAGGGTTTTCCTTTTCTTTGCTCTAATTAAGTTCCCAGATGCTGAACCGAATTTGTATTCAAAGTCTGTACTTTGGCAGAATGCTGCACAATAAGGTCCTTTTTCTTTTCCTATCAAAATCTTATTCTATTTTAATTCACTATTCCCATCATTCAGTAAATGTATTTTCATGACAAGAGACAGCAATTTCAGTTTGTTCATGGATCTGCTTGGCAGGATCTAACAGGAGAGAGCAAAGAGGCCCAGGGGAGTTGGTTGATATTCAAGGAAATCCTTCTCAAAGTAAAAATCCTTCTCTATTGAGGGGGAAGTCAAAGGAGCATTGCACTGGTACAGCATGGATGTGAACAGAACGTACAGGGATGCTCAGCATGGCTGAGCTCTGTGGCAGAGAAAATGTGCTCGGTTCACAGGATAGAGATGGTTTATTGATTTATTAAAGAGACATAGTTCAGAACCAATGCAGCAGATACCTTCTATAGCTGATCCCACATCCACACGCATATCTTTGCACAGTTGCTTATATATATACCCACCCTTTCTAACCATCTAGGTGACCACCAGCATATTGCCCCACATTGCCCCTCCCTGGGAGTCCACACCCTTCCACTTATAGCCATGGATGCACCAGGTCTCGGTGTAATTCTGACACTCCCTACAACCTTAGTAGATCTGTCCACACAATCCCAAGTAGTTCCCCCAGGAGGTGTCCTCTGCACCCCAAGGTGGAGTCCCTGTGTGCAAATGCAGCACTGCCAGTTGACTGTTTGTTTGTTTGTTTTCCCAACAGTCTCTTGATCATTTCCTAGTCCTTTCCTGCTTAATCCAACTGACTAACAGTATCGTTTTTTCTGGCAACCACCCTTTCAGACATTTAATTCGCACACAGTGTTTACACTTATGCTTCTGTCTTAACAGGTGCTGTTTGCTGGGCCATTTTGTATGTGTGTGTCTGTACATGTGTGATAAGTCTCCCACAAGCTCACAGAAAAAGAAGTATACAAAAGGTGGAATCTTGGACAGGCTACCAAGCAGGAATATAGAAACACTGGCTGCATGTACAGGGATGAATTTGGGAAAGCCAAAGCTGAAACTAGGGAGGAATGTGAAGGGCAACAGGAAAGGCTGCTCTGAGTCTATCAGCAGAATAAAAAATGCTAAGGAAAATCTGAGTCCCACATGCACAGTGGGACAGAGGATTCACTGACAAAGAATACAAAAAAGGTTGAGTTACTTAATTTTTATTTGCATCCAGTTTTCCTAATAATGTTTATCCTCAGGTATCCCAGAAGACCAAGTATATTAACAGAGTTGGTGGGAGTGAAGTGATACCCACGGTAAAGGCATAAAAAACTAAGGAGAACTTAAGCTAATAAAATGTATATACTTCCATGGAACTAGATGGGACACATCCCCGGGTGCTCAGCGATATGAAGGATGTCACTGGGAAGATGTTCTTCATTATCTTCAAAAGAACATGGGGACTGGGGGAGGTTCCAAATCATTAAAAGAAGACAAACCTCAAACTCATCTTCAGGAAGGGCAAATTGGAGGATTTAAGGAACTACAGGCTGGACACCTAGTCCCAGAAATATCATGGAGCAAATTATCCTGAAAGCCACTTTCATGCACATAAAGAACATAAAGATGATTAGGAATATCTAGCATGGATTTTTTTTTTTTTTTTTTTTAATACCAAAATGAATTACTGTCCTGGTTCTGTCAGGTATAGGGTTAATTCCCCAAGGAGCTGGCCTGGGACACAGGTATTCCATACCATGAGAGCCATGTCCAGGCTATAGGGAGTAGCTGGCCGGGGGAGCGGCTTGGGGCTTCCCAGGTTTGGTCCGTGAGCAGTGGTACCATAATGACGTTTGTGCATTCCTCAATTGGTGTTATTGTTGTTGTTTTTCTCTTTCCTTTGCTCTTCTGTTAAACTGCCTTTATCTCAACCCACGAGTTTTGCCTTTTTCCAATTTTCCCCCACAGCTTTGGGGGTTGTGTGAGCGGCCACGTGGTTCTTTATTGCCAGCTGAGGTGAAAACCATGACAACTACTTAGAGGAAAGAGGAATATCAAATATGATTTTATGAAGTAATACTTCACATTTTTTTTATACCAACAAGCATATAGGCACAATTATAACTAATAACAAATAAAAACAGTGTTTCATGCTTCGGAATGGATTTGTGAAAGATACCTTTCAGACTGTATGTTGTGTGTCTGGCACTTGAGAGAAACAAGAATTGTTGAAAGAAATAGGATAAATTTTAATGAGGTAAAGACTGAATCATAGCCACTGATGTGATATTGCTCCGTTTTTAACTGACTAACATAAAAGAATTATTTTCAGGACAGGTTGATCATACATCCCTTTGGAATTTGGCATCCTCAGCTAGCTACTAATTTCTTTTTCAGGAAGGACTTAATCTAACCAGAGATACATAAAGTAGATGATGATGATATAGTTATAAAAAGGGGAAGCAATTTTGCCTTTCAGATAGCTGACAGACTTTTCTCAATTGAAGTCACATAAGTTACACTGTGTTGTTTTGTTATTTTCTGATTTGGGTGAGATGTGAAATTTCTCTACTGAATCATCTGCATAATTGAAGGATCTGTCATGAGACATAAACTTTTGGGTATTGCTATTTCTTTCCTCCATGCATTATACTTTCTTCCTGTATAAGGAAGGTTGATCATTCAAATCTTGAATGTGACATTTCATTAATTAACTAGAACAAGAGAATTTGAACTACAGGGTAAATGAATAAATTAAATGACAAGACTCTAAATCCCTGGTTGAGTGTCATTTTATTCAGAAATACTTTTTCCTCTTCATGAACATTTTTAAGCAGACACTAAGCAGAGTTGCTGTGCTGTGTCACATAGACTGGTCTTACAGATGTACAAGTTATTTGAATACAATTGGGTTTTGTGGGTGTCTTTGAACAAAGTGCTACTCATATAACCCATCTCTGATTTTTGTAGGAAACATTGACATGTGTCACTATTGTTAATGTTGACTGCTGTCTGGAATTTGATTTATTTTGTTTTTGTAGTAGGGTGTAATGCAGGATGATATGTATTAAAATACCTTTTATACTTACATTTTGCAAAACAGTGCAAAATCAGCATCTTCGTGTTGACTGTATTTTGGGTGTTGCTTAGTGTCACATTTCACTTTGGCTAAGGAAATCCTGTTCTGTGCAAAAACATCAGCAACGTATAAATGTCAATGGGAGCAGTGATTAAAATTAGGCTGGACTTATTAGCAATATGAGTAGCAGATTTTTAGTTCTGTAACTCAGTTCTGTAACTTAGTTCTGTAACACTTCTTCTGAGGTGTTGTTTTTATAACTTTTGATTTTTTGAGGACTGTGAAGAACCATTAGAAGTTGCTATATCAATTAGAATTGTAGTATGTAGTCTATACTGGCTTCCTGTAATGTAGTAATTCCACATGGAGTGGGTGTCAGTCACAGGGTTTATCTACCATGCAGTGCAATGCTGTGTTAACAATATGTAAGCTACCTTTGAATAAGGTCCTCTACAAGACAGTAGAAATCTTCTTACTTACTTGTACAAGGTACAGTACCTTTAAAAAATGTCAGTTCTGAGCTTGGAAACTATATACTTTGTCAGCACATTATTGTGCCCAAAGTAATGAACCTTGACCTCTCAATTTGGAGCTTGATTGATTATCTTTGTATGGCTCTGTATTGATTATATAGTAACAGGAATAAACTTAATCCAAAAAAGCCCTGCAAACACCTTGGGAAGCATAGAACAGATAGCACATTATGAGGGGCTACAACAATGTCTTTCCAATCACGACAGGTGATAAATGGATGGATGGATGGATGGATGGATGGATGGATGGATGGATGGATGGATGGATGGATGGAAGGAAGGAACTGAAGCACTGGGCTTAACAGGACCCTGACCATAACTATTATACTGGAAAAGAAGTGGAAGGGGGCATAGAACAGCTCCGGATATGCTTGTGGGAGAAATTCTGCACGACCAGAGTGGAGCAATCTCTAGTCTGTCACTATTTCAGCCATCTTTTGGTTGGGTTTTTTTTTTTGTTTGGTTTAGTTTGGGATTTATTTATTTATTTATTTATTTATTTATTTATTTATTTATTTTTGTTTTAAATCTTTCCAGGGATGAAAAAAAGAGGGGAGTGCAGTTATAGAAAGAGTGTATTTTTGCAGTCCCAGCTCAATAGAAAAGTGTACTGAATTGAGCATATTTTAAACAAAAGCTCCAGTGCAGTGGCCAGTATCACAGCCTGTACCTTGAACCTGAGCCAAACCATACCAAAACTAATTAATGGCATGTTCTTATTGAAATCAATCAGAATCAAGCCTTGGAAATCAGTTTCTTTAAAATTATTTATTTTCTAATATGTATTTCATGATGTATCTACTTTCTGTGGGGGTTTTTTAGTATTTTATTTTTCAGTCAAAGCCTTTTGCTGAAAAGTGCAGATTTAGGCAGACTTCCCAAAGATTTAACTTTTTAATTTAAGATACATTTTCTTTTCATTTCATTGAAAGTATACAAAATATATGTACGTGAAAAGCAGTTCAATTCTTTGCTGAGGTTAGAGCAGTCACTTTTAACAGCACCACTTTTCATATTCCTTGATAAGCACATTTTCCTTATATTTCCTCCAAGATACATTAGCTTGCAATTTCTATTCAAATTCAATTTTATTTTAGTTATTTCCAGTGCTGATTGCTCTTCCTCTTGTGCTTATTGATCTGTCACACTGATCATTCTTTCTATGTCCACATCTTTTCCAAATATCACTAATGTGGTCTTTTTTTTTTTTTTTTGTAGATTTCTATTCTTGATTTTACAATTTGATTTCATGTGAAAGACCAGAAAACTTCAAGTCCTCTCATCCACAACATTAAAAGACCAATCTTTCATAAAAAAAAAAAAAAGATTTCTAAAGGGACAGATGTAATTTAGTTAGTTCCTGTACTTCAGTACTCCTTTTCTGATTAAAGAAACAGTGGTTAAAATTGTATTTTGGATAGAAAAACATTTCATGAAAGTGAACAGGACAAAAGGAGATGGCATCCAAAATAGAGCTCCAGCACTGTCATTTATTCCACACAAGTAGGGTATCAAAGAAACTTCTGGCTTCAGTGAATCACTCTGTGGCTGTAACAAACCTTGAACATTCAGAACACCGTTGCACTAAGGATGAAATACTCAGCCTACCGTATCTATCAAAGAATCCCACAGTGCAAGTTAGACAGTTGGTTTACGGAGCATTTATCACATGCAACATGGCACGTCTGGAGCAGAACTCTAATTCTTCTGTTCAAAATGTTTAATCCTCTCTTCTCTAAGAGGTCCGATTGACCCAGAGTGAAAAATTGTCTGTGATGCCATCTGTGCAACTCTTCATCATCCTCATATATGGCTACTCATGTGGAATAATCTCAATTTTTAGGAGATTAAGTGTGTGAATACATGGTCACCTATGTGACAGATGTACAAAGTACCAGTATTACAAAATTTAAAAAATACAGATTTATTTGGATTTTTTGCTATCTTTAACACAACAGTAGATATCTTTTTTTGTTCTTGTGAAGATGAATGTTTGGTTTTATACTCTTCTTTTATAAATAAATGTAAACCTCAAACTATCAAGAACTAAAATCTGATATGCTTTGAAATTAATAATATATTAATATATGGTACAATAGTCTAATTTACTGAATTTAATGAAATAATCCATTGATGTTCCTTTCCCTTTTAAAGCACACTGCTTTAATATATTGATATGTTGTTTCCTCTTACTCAACTTTGGTTCCAGCAGCAGAATTAAATGTGCTGTGTTTCTCTCTTCCTCCCACACGCACTTGTGCTCACAAACTGTAGACTGGGTGGTAAAAGTGCCAAAACTGCAGTGTGGCACTGAAGAACACATGGGCATGACAATTCTGTTCTGCTTCTACTACCCACTGTCTATAAAGCGTCAGAGGTAAGAAGCAGAGGGGAGAAGGTTCTGCACATCCGGAAAGATGTAAGAAGGTGCTCTGTACTTCCTGTGAGAAGCTTGAAATAATTAATTTTGAGAAATCATTATAATTTAGGAATTTTTTAGGGTAATATATATTTTCACTGTAAACTAAGATGCCAAACACATATTAATGGTTGCATTTACTGTTAAGCTTTCAAAGGAATGCAGCAAATACTTAAATTCAAGCTTTATTTTGACTAGAAAAGATTTCTCTGTACCTTAAGTGTCTCTAGAATGTTATGAAATGTTACAATATATGGCTGTCAGATAGTCATTATACTTTATTTGATCTTTTTACATAACATCAATTTATATGCATAGAAAAAGTCTTGGCTCTAAACTATTTCTATTCAAGAAGCCAATTAAATTTTAATTGAATAATTAAATTGACTTTACTATAAATAAGGTTTTAAACATTTTAAATAATATTAAATTATATATATCTATTGGTTAATTTTCCATTGAATGGAAATTTTAAGTCTCCCATTTTGATAATGATTAGTATTAATATTCCATATGTTCATGTTCTAATCAAAACTGGAACTTATTAATAAAAATAAGTTTGTTACTGCCTGATAAGACTGGATAACAAAAAAATATATTTTAGCTCTTTTGTCTTCATAGATTTTAGTGTGTTTTTCTTAAAAAAATAATTAAAATCTTAAAGAACTTTCATTAGTCTGTTTATTTTTAAATTATTTTTGATTTAGTTTAGTACAAGGTTACCTTTCAGGATGTGAACTTTTATATCTTCCTGTGATTTTTTTAGTAATGAGGAAAATGGGAAAGACAATAAAATGGTGTCCTGGTTTGAGGACAAAACTCAAAAAGCAAAACATTTTTTTTGCTTGTCATTGAAATAAAATTGCAACTAATCACCTTAAAAACTGGAAAAGAATAAGCTGTGCGTTCCATCAATTTTGGCTATAATGATCAATTTTTTAATGTTACCTCAGCTTGGAGAAAGGTAATCCCCTTAAAATTACCTTCTTAGGAAACTCCAGAAGTCCAGAAGCAGGCAGTCTGAAAGCAGTGAAGAAGAGGAATATTTCAGAGTTGATATTGTAGTGTTGTCTTGCTCATAAAGTCAGGTAATAAAAAGGTGAAATATGGCCTTAGGTGACCTTTGAGCTTCAAGGGAAAAGGCGATCTATGCCTCAGTAATTTACTGACCATAACTTGCTAATCACAAGCCAAAAGTGAGATAAAAAGTTGTCAGCTGTATGATACAGTAAGAGCTAAGCTTGACTTTCTAAATGCAATGATTTAGAAGAAAGTATGAATTAAAGTTTAAATAAAAACATAAATTACATGGAAAATGAGATAAAACGTAACCAGGCATAGCTCATCATTTGAAACATATTTCCCATGTATTTTCTTGCTAAGGTAGCTGGCTTACCAAGCAAAAGAAATGACATCTACCTGGCCTTCAGTAAAACATTTCAGCCAGTGACAAATTGGAAACCATTAGCTAAATTGGGAAATACAGGCAAAGGCGGAAGAACTTGTCTGCTATAGAAATAGCATTGTTACTCAAGTAAAAAATTCAAATACAAAATAATTATAAGTTCAATTAATATGTTTTATTTTTACATTATGTTACAACTGCATTTAGGGAGTTACTTACCATTATTTTTTTGTACTTATAAGAGCTGCATCGTATACAGTACTATTTCTCATATGAATGGAGCAACCTTCGGCAGCTGGAGTGATGTTCCACAATGTGAAACAGAGTCTGGATCAACAGAGCCAACATGCTTGCATTGGAAAGGTGCTTTATCCAGGCTAATTAACCCTGTTTCTCTACAATTAGCTGTACAGGATAATTAGAGCTTCTGATTCCAGAGTTAGCTCATTTGTTGCTAGCCTAGAAAGCTGTGCACACCATGATTCACAGTTCAGAGAAGATATGTACATAAACGTAACTATGCTTTAAAATGTGAGATGACTAAGCTAATTAAATGAATTCCAGTATCTGTATCTTTGAAAATCAGGTCTTGAATCTCAAAGAAGATGTCGCCATTGCCAAGAAAACATTTTAATGAGTTTTTATAGGCCTCACAATACAATTTTTTAACATATAACTTGCTTCTTATACTTACATTGTATTTTTAACTCATTTAAAAATGTCTGTGACTTCCAGGTCTCTATAAAGCATTTAATGACTTTAATTGGAAGGTACAAATGTGTTATAATTGGTATACTTACACCTAAGGGCAATTTTGAACAGAGTCATCAAAGAAACACTGTTGTAGATTCAAGACCAAAAAAACAGTTCAGAGCCAGAGCGACATTCAGCTTGTGTATTTTGGGTGCTATACTTCAGCTTTGTGAAAAGGCTATAAAGAAGATTCCTTACACAACTCAGGAAAAAAAAGTCTGCCTTGTTAAGCAGTGAAAGAATGACAACAGCTTTTTTTTAGCTGTGTAGTTATGAAATGAATATGTTTTTCTCTTCCAAAATATTATGCAAAAAAGGACTTATTAAATAACTCACTGAATTGAACAAGAAGTGTTCTCTCCTCTTCTTTGTTCTCATTCTTCACCACAGTGAGTTCATCACAACATATCTTTTCTTCTTCTATAAGCAGTTGTGATCTGACAGGCAAACAGAACAAAGTACAAAGAAAATTATAACCATCATAAAGAAATCAACCTTATAGACCTGACAACTAGAAATTCAGCACTTAGTGATGATTTTAAAATACTGTCGAAAAAAGCAATACAGGTAAGGGTATGAGCTCTGTACAGTAAAAGCAGACAACCTTGAGGACTCTAAACAGGCAAAAATGTCATAGGACAGAGTGAAAAGTCACACATTTTGGAATAATATCTTTCATGTCTGCTGTAAACGAGATATAAAAAAACTACTGGCTAAAATGCATAACCGTTTTCTGAGACAAGACTTGTACTCCCAGGTAAGTATTCTAATCACTGTACAAAAGTTTCCTTCGACACTGTTGAGTAACTACCTATGCTAAATACTCTGTACAAGATGGAGACTAAAAGAAGCATTTGTGATGGAGCATCTACTGTGCTACTGTGCTACCATAGATGCAGTAGATACAGAATCTACTGTCCTACTGTAGAAAGACACAAATATAAGGACCACAAAGCTTAGTTTTGTGTGACTGAAAAGCTGAATATCAGTTTTTCAGATTGGTTCCTTCATATTCAACCCTAGTCAGGGATGAGGAAGCTTTTGCTAGCTACTTGAACTTCACTTCTCTATACTCACTTCTGCACAGGCTGAATGGAAACAAAAAAAAATGACAGCATTGTCCAGGAAGAAGTCATTTGCAAAATATAGAAGTTGAGAATAATGTTAATAATTTAAATATTCAGGGATGTAGTTTTTACAGAGGATCCATGTGTTAAGACCTCTCTCTCTCCTATAGACTTTTCTTTAGACCAGATGAAAAAAAAATTAAGCATTTTTATACCGATAAGTTTCACAGTTATCTTGTCTAAGCAACCTAGGTGAATAGAAAGGGGCAACAAGAGATTCAAGTTACATGCTTCCAACTAAAATAAAGTCAATACAGACATAATTAAAAGAAAGTATAAGGGAAAAAAGCTTTTTTTTTTCTGGTTTTACTTTTATTTAAAGACAAAGCTCCAGCTTTGAGAGTCTCCTTTCTACAGAGGAATTTAGGCAAGGTAAAGACTTTTGATTTTCCAAATCTGTACCTATATCTTCATAATGAGAGAAAAGCAAATTAAGAGTTTTCTATTCTAAACTCTGCAATTAGGATGTGTTCCCAGACTTGCTCTGCTAACCTTGTCCACAGCTGTGAGAAGTATGGCTCAAGTATGCAGCTGTACTGTCTCCTAACGAGCCACTGTCCAAGAGCTCACTGAAAAAAGGATTGATGTCGTAGAGAGAATTGAATGTCTCCTAGTATTTCTCTAAAGTTTCATATGCTCAGAAAGATACCATTCTATACTCTTTCTTATGCCTCTTGGCCATCTTACCTCCCTTGGCCTACTTCCAAAAATATAAAATATCGACAGTTTAGGTTCCAAATGGAGGTGTGTTCCTTTATGTGCAGTTCTTTCCACATCTGGAAAACAAGATTATTGCTTTTGTGCTTGGTTGAAAAGACTACAGAGAAGAAGGATTAACATCAGCAGTAATTCCTCTCCGTTGCTGTTCACCCTCCTTATTTGGACTCCCAAAGAAAAAGTGTGACCTTTTTTACTTTTTTTTTTTTTTTAAGGAAAAGGAGATGTGCATGATGGGGGAGAAAACAGAGTGGAGACATAGCTGGTAAAAAGAGATGTACAGAGGGACATGGTTCTCAAAGTTATAGGGAAAGAAATGTGCTGGAGCCAAAAGGGAAATAAAAGACACACTGGAATAAGAGTTATTCCCCTCTGAACATTGGAAGCAGTTGCATCAAAGTGGTAACTGCTCCATTTACATATTCTTAAAATTCCTTTACAAAAATTGTGTGTCAACATGCACTTTTAAGTTTTAATTCTAACTAATGTGAATGTATCTTTGAAAGGAAGAGACATTCCACACTTTATGCCTACAAGACTACAACATTCAAAGATGTAATTAAATTCTAAAGGGATTTTAGCTTCCTGCATAAATCCAGATTAAATGATATGTTGGCTAAATCCACTCAGTAGATATATTTTTCTCTTTAACTTGCAGCAGGAAACCCACAGATTCTCGATCTTCAAAAAATACCATAATCTTCATTTAATTTTCAAAAGAGACCTACCAGCTTACTTATTCTGAATGCAGAGGTGATGATTACACATGAGCACAAAATATTTGTGCATCCAGGATACATTTGGGCCAAATGAAGAGTGTATATTGTTATTTGAGATTTAGTATAGAAAGTGCCTAAATTCTGATGTAGGTAGACCAATTTATATCCTGTCATGTTTACTTCAAGAAACAACAGGAAAACCATGAGCTAAAAGGTGACTCACAATACTATAAACTGCAGACATTTCACCTTTATCTCTCAGTTGACTCTGACTCTGCTCCCAGAATGAATGGCTATGTCACCTAGGGCCAGATTATTGAGGAATTAAGTAATTTACACCATTGGGTGGGATGGGTCTCAGCTCTGTTCCTTTTGCTCACTTCAAATTCACCCCTTCCCTTAGGAAATTAACTACTTCTATCATCTCTCTCTGTCTTCTTTTCCCTGTAACATCCCCTACATGACACTGGTACTAATGATCTTTTACATCACAGTCTACTTGACACACACCTAAAAAAGCCCAGAGGAATTGTTCACAATTTGGGTTGAGCTTTGTCCATTTTTTGTAAGTGTATCACTTTGCCTAATGCAAAAATACTACCTTTAGCTTACAAACAATGCATTACCTCACTCACCACATTATGCTGGGTGCAAAGAGTCATATTTTGAGATGCCTAATTGTATTTTACAATTGTATTATACACTTGTATGCTTGTAATATAAAGATTTTAAATTCTCCATCCAGGTCTCAGACTCCTGCCTACCGAGATGAAACAGAGGTTGATACAATGCTCAGCAACACTTTCAAACCTGGAAGAGTTTGAAAATCTCATTATCACTTTATATGATAAAGGTAAAAAGGCAAGATCCTATATTACATAAAATGTACATATTATTTGGTCAGCAGACCAAAAATAGGAATGACTGGATTTTCATGTATGAAGAAATAATGAAAAGAAATGTTGCTGGGTTCACTAATGTATTATTTAAAAATAACAACCAGAGTGTGATAAAACTTACAAAAAATATAAAAACTTTAGTGACTGAGATTTTCTATTAAATGCTATATTTAAAAAAATGTATAGACCATCCACACATGGCAATGAATTAAAGATGTCTTGTGAATTCTGCTTATGAAAAAACAAATTATAATATCAGAAAAGAATATAAAAATATCTAAAAAATCTCACCACATCCTTATTGAAAATATTTTCATGTTCACATAACATTTAGTTCCCAGTACTATGTCTTTATTATCTCTATTTTTGGGAGTAAATTCCAGTTTTGTATCAAAAGGGGGAAACAGATATTATAAATACTGAAGATCAAAGTACAGCATCAGAAAAACATGCCCAAGTCAAATCAACAGAAACGCCCATAAATACTTGAAGGCAGAATGTTTCTCTCATGAATTACATCTCAAAGACAAAAAACACTCATGAGATAATTAAGCATCGACTAAATGCTCTACTTTTCTCAAGACTGATGTGAACCGATGCTTGTGAATAGTCTGCCGAAGGCCTCACTGCTCATCACAGGAGGAGTACTGCCAGCTGCTTCAGGCAGCCCATGCCCCATGACACAAATGGCTGTTGTTGCCCCCACCCCAGGTCTGTGAGGCCGTTGGCCCTGGCTGGTTGGTGGCACTCCCCAAGCCAGTGCCAGCTCCCGATGGGCAGTGACAGTCACATGAGCGTAGGGAGGGGGAACTAGCTCCAGCTAGCTCCAACCAGCCAAGGCCACACCACTACCATGAGAGAGACCTGCTCTGCCCCTGCTGTGGCCCAGATGCGGGTGGGGTTAAAAAGCAAAAGATATGCAGGAGTTTTAAATATATGTTTAAGGAAAAAAATTGCCTGTTTACGGAATTCAGAGGTTCACTCATTTCTTCATAGGTACTTAACTACTTATACGGAGATAGCACAGGCGTTCATCATGTGCTATGTTTGGTGATCAGAATTACATGATAAACTACAGAACTGCATGATAAAACAATTGCGCATCTCTGAACAACTTTCACATGTAAATAAATATGGGATTTGTTTTCACAAACCGTCCTCCTTCATTGCCCTGTACAGCCCATGAGAAACTGGACTATGCTGAAGTTTGTTGCTTACCCTCTGGAATCGGATGTCTGTGCCTTCGGAAAGAAGTCCTCCACTTCCCAAAGGTGTAACACTCACACTAACTTCAAAAGCTCTCAAAGAAAAAGTAGAACTAATGTTCTGAACTTTGGTTTTATATAGGTTCAGTTTTGTGTGAGGCTCTGGTGCCTTTCCAGCTGGTTCCTGAGATCTATTAATAATTAAGGCCCCTTGCTTTGTAAATGAAGCAAAAAAACACAGGGCAAGAGAGTGCTTGACTGCAAAGATCCAGAAATCAATGCCATCACTTGTGAAACGAATTCCGCTTCCCACACCTCTTCAGTATGAACTACTCACAAGCAATCTGAGCCAAAAAATCACAGAGGTTGTGACACCAGATCAAGTATCTGATACTTGCTTCAGAAGCTTAGCTGAACATTGCTGTTTTTATTTGGTACTATGATATACTGACATGCAAGAACTTTTTTTTCTTTTCAAATTCAGCCATCATATTTATGATTTTTATTTTCTTTTCTTGGATTAGGTACCTGATCCTGGCAATCTCTAAGTGATGTGTGTCCTAACTAGACTGTTGCTATGAATGGAACTCCTTGTGACTGATTTCAGTTTCAGTATTCATATTTCAGTTTCAGTATCATCTGACAAACCTACAACCAGTGTGACCAATAAAGAGCTCTAGAAATGGTTTAAAGATCACCTTTTTGTTCATGTGTTGAAAAGGGCTCAAGATCCACTACTGTCTATTCCAAAAGCTTCCTTTTTATTTAGAGTGAAATACTTAGGACTAAATTCTTGAAGGTACTAAGGGCAATGCCGTTGATTAGTATTGCAGTGCCTAATGGGCGCACTGTTGACTCAGGCCTTAGATAAGGACTTTAATTCTCCAAGCAGTATAAGGGAAGTATAACAAATAAATAAGGGAATTAATAAATAAATAAATAATCACCAGGCTGCTGAAGATAATTAAGAGTGCAGTACAAAGGAAAGAGAAAGTTGTAGCCATTACAAATATTGACTCCACTGCATAGTTTTTGATACCTCATTTGGTCACTCCTGTTAGGAATAGAAGTTATTAGCCTCCTAACTTGTGGTCATGCAGGCAAATACAAATTTTCTTGAGGATTTAGGTGAACTCTAGGAAGATCTCCATCCAAACATAGCACACAAAGAATCTTGCATGCTTATAGTTTCTTGATGTGAAATACTGACGGAACTTTCAGAGCAAGTAGGAAGTTTACTTGTAAATCTCCAGAGCTAACAGTTGGGGGAAGAAGGGTGACAGAGGCTGTAGTCTAAACATTAAAGATAATTTAGGTATCTAAATCCCAGTTTCAGCAGGCCATTGTGATTCCCCGTGTTCTCGGAGAGGGCCTTCAATTTTCCCAGATTTCTAGAGTATATGTGGATTCCCCAGCTATCCAACAGAACTTGTTCCTGCTTAAATAAGTGAGGAAATATTCTTTTGGAATGCCGTTATTCAAGAAATTAGGATAGAAAGTAAGTCTCTGCGTCTACCAATTGTACAGTGCATTATTAGTGTTTTATAGTAATGTAATTTATAGTAGTATTACTACTTTAGTATTTTATTCCAAGCATAAAAGCTCCAACAAAAGAGCTACTAGAAGATACTTGAAATAATTTCATGGGCTTTTACCTAGAACTCTCACATGGGAAGAGATCTGAAAATAAGGCTTAAGCAGTGGACTATTATGAAGCAGGTCGTCTACTCTGCTACAGTTTGTAATAACTATTTTGTATGCTGTAGAGCAAGAAAAAAAAGAATACTCTTTCCTATTGGGTCTTTTTAATCTAGAGAAAAGAAGACTGAGGGGGGATCTTATCAGTACCTATAAATACTTAAAGGGAGAGTACCAAGAGGATGGGAACAGTCTTTTTTCAGTGGTGCCCAATGATAGAACAAGAGGTAATGGGCACAAACTGGAACATAGGAAGCTCTGTCTTAACATGAGGAGGAACTTCTTGAGTTTGAGGGTGGCAGAGCACTGGAACAGTGCTGCCCAGAGAGGTTGTGGAGTCTCCCCCACTGGAGACATTCAAAACCAGCCTGGACGCTGTCCTGTGTAACCTGCTGTAGGTGACCTTGCTGTGGCAGCGGGGTTGGACTAGATGATGTCCAGATGTCCCTTCCAACCCTGACCATTCTGTGATTCTGTGATTCTGTGATTCTGTGTAATACTGTTTAAATTAGAGATTCAGTTTTCAAAAGAAGTAAAGAGAAGGAACATATAATTTGAAAAGTTATCATGGGATTTACATCAGAACCTTTATTGCAGTATATTATCTTGAAGTAAGAAGTATAAGTTTTCTTCATAGAATGACAGAATCATAGAATCGTTAAGATTGGAAGGGACCTTTAAGATCATCTAGTCCAACCATTAACCTAACCTGACAAAAAACACTTCTAAACCATACCCCCAAGTACCATGTCTACCCTTTTTTTAAACACCTCCAGGGATGGCGAATCCACCACCTCCCTGGGCAGCCTATTCCAATGCTGGATAACCCTTTCAGTGAAAAAACTATTCCTAATATCCAACCTAAACTTCCCCTGGCTTAACTTGAACCCACTTCCATCCTTCTTTTTTTTTTACTTTAAGTTTAGAAAATGCCCATCACATTCTACAGGATTTCCACGTAGATCATAATTTCTGGGGCTTCTTCAATCATATGCAATAAACAGTCATTGTTAACGATGAATTCTCATCAGATTCATTAGATTGTCACTTAGTGATTCCTTTTCTCTTCCTTTGCCTGTTCCTAGATTCTTCATGTGTAAATTAATCTTCTCTGTTTATATTAAGCTGCAGTTATATTAAGTATATATGACACATGAAATTGCAGATTCATGAAACATGTCAAAACTACCATTTATCTGGATTATTTATTAATGATACAGCATATAGCACAATAAGAAAAAAAAAAGAAAGTTGGTTTGATATTCAGATTTTACAAGATTCCACTTCGGATAACTCTAATCGCTTTCTTTGCCATTTCTGGTATTTTAACATAAATGACATGAAAAACTTTTCCTTTTCCTTTTCCTTTTCCTTTTCCTTTTCCTTTTCCTTTTCCTTTTCCTTTTCCTTTTCCTTTTCCTTTTCCTTTTCCTTTTCCTTTTCCTTTTTCTTTTTCTTTTCCTTTTTCTTTTTCTTTTTCTTTTTCTTTNAAATGACATGAAAAACTTTTCCTTTTCCTTTTCCTTTTCCTTTTCCTTTTCCTTTTCCTTTTCCTTTTCCTTTTCCTTTTCCTTTTCCTTTTCCTTTTCCCTTTCCTGTTTTCTTTTTCCTGTTTTCTTTTTTCTTTATTTTTATGTTAACAAGGAATCTCTCTACTATCTGTCTATCATACTAAATTATGAAGAACATCTCAGAAAACTGCAAGATTTCCAGTAGTTATTGATGCCATTAAAATGACAGTTAACTTTACCTAGCTGCTGGTGACATTTTGTAAAAATATAACATTGATTTATATTTTCACTAAAAGAACAGATGGTGGATAAGTTTGTGAATCTGAATTCTTAAGATATAATTACTGCAACAAGCTATGTATACTACTCAAAACGTCACTTGACTTAATTAAATTATGCATGCAAAACAAAGTTTCCATTCAGTAAATTGTTTTGCATAGTCCTATATCATAATAGGCTAAGGAACAGACATCAGAAGAATGCTAATATGCCAATGTTCTTACACAACTTTATAATGTTTTATGCCATCAATTAAGCTACAACTTAGCGTTATGGACCTTAACATACATGGCAGATGCTTCATCATAGCTAGATGCAGAGGAGGCATGCAGAAGCCTCTTGATGACCAGAATTTGCATGATTCTAGTGCTAGAAGGTGCTCAAGAGAAAAAATACATCGTGTGAACAACTGTATGCAATACTTGCAACAGGAGATAAAGTATGTGGGCATACTATGCTTTCCTACCACGTTCACCATCTCTTATTATATTATTAGCATTATTCATGGCAGAAGGCTCTTTCAGAATCTAGATTAGGGATTTTTTTTTTTTAACCAAAAATAGAAAGTTTGAATCTTGCATTCAGTAGTTCCAAGAATAAAACTGCTGAAAGTTTGAAGTAATTTATTTTTTTTCCCCTCATACATTAAAAAAGCTCCAAACCCGTAATCTGCACGTAACAGTAAAATTTACTTCAACCATGCCTCTGAAATAATTTGAAATAATTAAATCTCTTTCTCAGATCTTTCATTTCTTAATTGATTCACATAAGGTGGCTGCAAATCTTACAGAATTAAGATACCAAATATGCCTGTGGATAAGCAGTACCTTTTCACTTCATATTTTGACAGTGGAACACTAAATACTTTATAAACCTAGCCATTCGACAGACAACATCAAAGGATAATATTTCCTGGAGGGATAATAGATAAGAAGACTGAAGTCTTGTACTTCCTGGAGAATTAGGCCATATGTAATATGTTCTTTGAGAATAACCTGATAAACACAAACACAGAGTACTGGTAAAAGGATTGAAATGGTTTTGGGGAAAACAGTTGCTAGTATGTCCTCCATCTATTAATAATTGCCATTATTATGAAAGGGGATAATTCATTTATTTGGAAACCATCAGCTGTTGTTTGAGGAAAACTATGATGTATATGTTGAAGATGCAAAAAGTAATTTTCATAAAAGAAAAAAATAAAATCCTCTGTCAAAAATCTTTGTTTAATAGGTATGTTTAAATCACACCTCACTAGTCCATATTTTATAGCTATTAAATAGAATAAGTTATACAATAAAAAAATATCTTTTACAAATAGATATAAGACGTGGTATCAGTATAACGATAGTAGCAGAGATCTTTTTTGATATATGTAACATTAGTAGAATAAGAGGGAGCACATGTATATACTCCAAGGGTGACAATAAATTCTGTCTTATGAATTTACATGTCATGAGACAGATTTTTTAATTTATTTTGTTTTTAGGTGGAGATTTTGCTTCTCATTTACATTTACATTTTAAAAGCTGAGTTTTTTCAAAGCTTACTTCTGAACTTGAATCTGTAGAACAGATGTAATTATATATTTTCATTTGTAACTTCTTTAGTTAAAAAAAGTAAAAAATCAGTTAAGTAAAATCCCTGACCAGGATATACAGAAGGACCAAATCTCAGTCAGTACTAAATTGCTGAACTGAATAACAATGAATCATCTGAAGGAAGATTTCAGAGATCTGGGGACTCCAAGTTCATAATAACACAAGTAAAATTTAGGTCAGGTCAGATAGCAGCTTTATTAACTATGATCATAGTGAGAGAAAATTTGGGGAGCATTTTCCCCTCTGCACTTGGTGTCTCTCAAGTTATTGCAGAGACCCAGCCTATATACTGTTTCATAAAAAAAAAAAAAAAAAAAGTAAAATAAAGAAAAGGTGAGGAAAACCAAACATTTAAATATTTCAGTGTTAACAAAGCATATAGGAGTGGCACGCCCAGTATTATCCTAGCTCAGAGGTCGCAAGTTGGAAACATCACAGACTGTTTAGTTGAACAACGTGTTTAGTTGAAAGGAACATTCTTTTAGTTAGGATAAACTGGAACAGGTTGCCCAAAGTGGTTGTGGATTCCCCATGACTGAATGTGTTCAAGGTTAGTTTGGATGGGGCTTTGCACAACCTGATCTGGTGAAAGATGTCCCTGCCCATAACATCAGATTGAACGAGATGATCTTTAAAGGTTCTTTCAAACCACTCCATGATTTTATGAAACCATATTTTTGTATTTTATGTTTCACATAACTTGATAAATCATACCATTGTCTTCTTATTCCATAAAAGTGTGGGGTTTTGTTAGATTTTGTCATGTGAAACTTGACATGTCACACGAAACACTTAGCAACTTCATTTGTTAATGAAATTTCATGGTAAGCTTTTTAGATTACTCCTTTGACATGAAAGAACATGGTGGACTCACTATTATTAAGTTTGACAGAAGCAGGATTCCCATGCTAGAAAGACCAGAAGCAAGATAATGAACTTGGGATCAATCAAAGAATAAGGAGTCATAAAAGGGTTCAGGAAAAGATGGATAGATAAGTGAATAGACATGAATGTATGATTTTATTTTGGTATCTTGAACATAGACTGTGTTTTTACACAAAAATTATTTATATCATTATTAGGTCTTGTAAAAATTGTTGTAGAAATAAGGTAGTTATCTTTAAAAGAACCCACCTTGCTAACAACATGAATTAAAATACAGAAATTTAAAAAACTTAATAGCACTGGTATTGCGGACTCTTTCTACTTTAATTTCTGATAGATTACGTCTTAACAGAATACATTAATCTGTGTAATGAAATATCTCTTAAGTAAATATTTTTTCAGCTGAAATCAGGGAAGTTTGAGTGAAATGTATTTAGTCACACTCTGTCTAGAAAAAAGTAATGGTAAATCCTGGAAACTATTTTTTTTTAGCCATTAAAAAACGCTGAAAAATATAAACTGGCAATATTTTTTAATACAAGTGCTAATACACTAATAATACTAATATTTCAAATTCAGGAAAACGTGTCTCTTCACAGTTACAATGACATCTTGTGGTGAACATAAAAATTGTCAGTCATAAATTTCTACATGAAATGAAAATTTCTGGTTTTGCAATTAATTATTGCAGTACTGTTTATTTCAACTTTTTAATAATTAGTAATTTGTGTAAGTATATGTAAAGATTACATACACATATATATACATACGCATATACATACAATCCCAGTCAAAAGAATTTTTGCTTAGTATTGGAAAGAAGTATTTGCAGTAAAGGTGGATGTATTTTATATTTTAATTCATAATTGGAAGGAGTTTGATAGAATCAGAAATCTTTAAGGGTTAAAAGTCTTATTTTTTTTTCAGTAGAACTAAACAATCCCTCTCTTTAGGAAAACACACACACACACACAGAGAAAGCACTTAGAAACTGCTCTCAATGTTCCTTCTTCAGTTTGTCCTTATAAGAACTGTTGCACCATTTATTTTGTGAAGATAAATAGTATAAAGGTTAATGCATCTCCTATTTTATTTAAGTCAATGTGCAGATTTGGGTACTTAATTAAAATGTGTTTTCAGAAGTAATCCAAAGAATGGTTTGTTACTGTGCTTATTTTTACCTAATCCTAAACTGCAGTGGTATTTCTCTGTTGGTTTTGTTGTTGTTGTTTTGGGTTTTCGTTGTTTTGGGGAGGCGGGTTGCCTTTTCTGTTTGTTTCTTTCTTTCTTTTCATAGAAGCAAAGGAAGGTTTTGGTCACTTTTTTGGGGGAAACAATATGTTTTGTATTCCAAATTTATGACTTTTATCAAAAGAGTTTTTGTGTATGTAGTATAGATCAAGTAACTGTTGATCTTTTTACAGTATTAAAGGTTTTGGGGAGTTGGGTCTTTTTATATTTCAAGTAGTCAAAAATATTTCTGCAAGGAGGATTTATCTCATTGTTTTGATCCGACATGCTGTACTGCTTTTTCTCCTCCCTTCTTTATTTTTGCCATTTAGTATTTAAGTTGGCAGGATTCACTGCCATCAAATGTCTTAGCATGGTGAATTCTTCCATTTATTTGAAAGTCAGTTGTCTAGAAGACAGAATTTTTGCTTTGTATTGCTGGCTGAATGATTTTATTAAATTGTATTTTGGGATATTGGTTAATTTAACACCTTTTCTATGAGTACCTCTAGTTGAATAATTGGACTAATCAGCACAGTATGTCTGTTAACAGAAGACTCCCATGCAGCCTAGTACACCGATTACCATGTTTTCCTAAGTTTCCCATAAATATGAACCTCTTTAGGAAATAAAAACAACAACAATAATACTTAAGTAATTTAGGAAACTAAGGGAATATCATTAGTAAAATCACAGCAGCAACATGACATTTCAAGTAAACTAATTTTAAAAACATAGTTAATAATCTTACTCTGAATTTAGAGGTTCTCTTCCTGTATGATGCACTTGCTGGTATATCTGAATGCATTTCAGACATCTCCTGTTAACTCTGAGCAGTGTGGACAATTTTTATTTCAAAAGTGACATTTCAGTCACTTTGTTTTGCTCTTATTATATGCATAAACTGCCTTGGCAGCCAAGAGAAGTTAATTTACCTTACTGGATAGAAAGCTGTTGGAACAAAAGGTTATTATTGTTGCTATTTTCCTCCTGAGAAATTACTGAAGTCAATTCGTAAAGTGTTTGTGCATGCACAGAAGAACAGAATTCTGAATAGGTGTACCATTAGCTTTGAGCTAATGCCATGGATATGTATGTTTAAAAAAAAAAAAAGAAACATTTAAAGGATTATTTTATCTTCACATATCATGCTAAAAATTTACAGAGTCTCCTTTAAAATTAAATTTTAGCTTTTCTAGAAAGGTACATGTCTTAAAATATATGACACTGGAATGCTTATAATTGCTTTCTGATTTTTAAAACTAGTGAGATTTTATTCTGTTGGTAACTGTTCTCTATTAGAGGAAATTACAACCTTGAACATGCCAACCTGTCCTTTAGGAAGCAGAGATGAAGAATAAGTGTTTCAGTTTGAGTACTACTGAATCAAACAGAGTTTCATTGGCCTCTGTGGTGTAGATTTATCATTATCATCTCAGCTATGTCTGGTACAGTGAAAATAAGACAATTACCCAGAGTAAAAGAAAAGAGAGTGCCCAGTGTCTCTGAAGAAAGCAAGGAAACACACAGACAAACAAAAAAAGACCAACAGCAAAACAAAATGAAATAAAACGAAACCAAACAAGAAATCTTTAAAGGGGGTTGAAATGTGATCCCTAATAAGATACCTAAAAGTAGCCTTATTTCTAAAAATATTAATGTTAAAACCTTTCATACTTTTGGTAATTTAAAGTTAACTTTGGCAGCAGAAGCTCTACTCTGCATTATAGAAATGTGATATACACTCGAGGTAAAGGTTTAAACATAGTAGCTGTTTAGAGAGCGTACAGAAAAATGAGTTAAGTTTGTAACTTATCTAAGACTTTACAGTCAGCGTTGCACTAAGGAAACTATCACTACGTACCTCATTAGAGGTGAAACAAAATCTTTATGGAAACTATTTCACAATCTAGCATTAATCCTGACTAGGTAATTAGAATTTGCAAAGCAGTGGGAATCACACTTAATCTCATGAAGATTTAAGAACATCCTGATAGTAAGGATGTGAGGGAGAACCCCAGTTAATATGAGAAAAGATGCCTGAGGCATAAAGACATGTAGAGCTTAATGTTGAGTCCTCGTGAGCTACCCATCTCAACTTAAAACTGTCAGTCTAGACAGCTTTTCAGCTACTCTGCTCTACGTAGTGTCTGTTTCGATTCTGACTGTTAGACTGCTACCTATCCTAAAAACCAAACCACTTTTTCAGTGTTGTTTTCAAGTTTACTTTCCTAAGGAAGCAATTGTTGACCTACACTATCAGAGATAAATATGAAAAACCTGTGATTATTTTGGATACTGTGGCAGGCATTTTCAAACATATAAAATACAAAAATAACAAAATATTGTAAATTGTGTAATTTGTCTACCTTAAGAACATGAGGAAATACTTTTTGACCATGAGGGTGATAGACCACAGGCACAGGTTTCCTGGAGAGGAAGTGGCAAGTCTCCATCCTTGTATGATATTTGTGAGCTGTCTATACATGGTCTTGGGCAACCTGCTCTAGATGACCCTGCTTGAATGGGTGGTTGGACAAGATGACCTTCAGAAGTCCCTTCCAACCATTCTGTAATTCTGTGATTAAGAAATAAAAAGGTTCATCTGGGAGTTTCCTGTTTCTTTTCTTAAAATCTCACTCCCGTCCTTTTTTACTTACAGGTCTCATTAGTCCGAATCATTTTCACTGGGCCTAATCTATCTCTTACTTTTAACTTGGTGTTCAGGAGACCAGATGGGTGTTTTTTTGTTGTTGGTTTTTTTTTTTTTAATCAAACATTTCAAAGGCACGTAAATGCAATTAATAATGAAACTAATGTTTAATACATTGATTAAAATACATTTTTACTGGTGTGAACTAGAGACTGTTTACAAGCAATAAAGACGTGAGTAAATTTTATAATTAATCCTAAAGGAATAAGAAAAAAAAATCCTTAGGTTCATAAAAAGGTTCATAGAAAATTTATGCTTAACCTTTCCTATTTCTACTATATGGATTATCTCATTTTGCAAAGATTTTCATTTTTCCTATGTTGTTTAACGCATGAAAGTAGTTAAATGCCATCATTTATTGGGATTAAAATAGCTTGAGACAAAAATGATTATTACAGCAGATTTTTTTTCAGAAATTTTCTGTCCATTATTTCAGCTACAGACTTTCCTTCTCCTGCCTGCAACGTATGTCAAAATTCTATGACTTCAGAGGGAGATAGATTTTCAGAATTCCTGGCAGGTCACACACCTTCTGCTGTCAAGAAAGCTTAAGGCTCTGGCTGCAACTAAAGAAGTTAACTGCCATCCCTCCAAGGAGAGAAATACCTACCAAACTATTTCCTGAGCCACTCTCTCTCACATTGTCTGCTGAATCAGTACAAGTTTTCTGCATGTACTACACTGGTTTTTTACATTCCCCAGCATAAGACATGAAGTTATAGACAGACAGCCTCAGAAGCAGTCTACCTTCTTTCCTACCCAGTCCTGGATTTGTGCGATGGTCAGATCTATTCAAGAATGAATTATTCTTCATCTTCCTTTGGCCATCCCCTGAAAATAGCCTGATAGGGATAACTATATAATTTTTTTTTGTTAATTGGAAGTAGTTAAGAAACAACAGGTTATTTATGTAATTCTTAATTCTTTGTCCTATTTAAAATGCATTGAAAGGCATATTTAATTACGAAAAAAGCCTGATACCACAAAGTACATATGGCAAACAGTACACAGCAGAAAGCATGCTTGATTTGTGATGCTGATGAAATTGATGCAGAAAGCCTGCTGGGATCCTTTCCAGCTTGTGAGCTCTCTCTGACATCATGCTGTGGGTGTTATACTTCATTTGCTGTGATAAGTCTAGTTTTCAAATGACACTAAGAAGAAATATTGCAGTGAGGAAATACACAAAAGAGTAAATTCTATCATTTTAAAGGCAAATTCACTGTATCTAGCGTTTCCAGCCAAGAACAATATTCAGTCTAAGAAATGCTTAGTAAGTCGAATTTAAACTTCCCAGACTTTCCAGATTGTTTGAGGATAGGTCACGCTACTCTACCAAGACATATTTCAAAAGTCATGTTTGGAAAACAGGATACACCAAGTATTATAGAAGCATTCAAAGTGTGCAAGAACAGTAAACCTTGCACAGAAAACACAGTTTATTGACTTCTTCCCTTGGTCATATTCTTTATCAGTAAATATGTCATCAAAATAAGGCATGATCTTAACTAATCTCTTTGACATGATCACAGTTTTCTGAGTTGATGTCTTATTGGGCTGCTTCCATAGATATGTCTATAAATATTGTGCGTACATGGAAATTAAAAACAAATAAAATTAATAAACCATTTTTGCTGGTTTGTTTTCCCACCAGAATGTCACCAATAAAGAAATCTATGGCACCCTAAAAAGCATAGCTTTCATTAAATGTTTTACATTTGACTCAAAGAAGGCAATGATCAGATGTACAGCCATATTGCAAAAAAACATGGTTGTCTCATAGGTGCAACAGTAATGTCTAACAGCTGTACACAGAAGTCTTGGGGTGCATTTCTGATGACATTAGATATTTATGCTTAAACAGTTGATTTCTAGATCTCCGCTCACTGTATTTGGAGCTTATATGCCTAGCTGATATGACTATGCTTATATTTGCTCTTCAGAAATCAGTGTCTACATCCTAAAACTGAACACTTCTTGAATCTTTATTCAGTTGCCTGAAGACATCTGAGATGTTATCAGTCATCCAAGACATTAAAACTGATGGCTGTCAGATATGATGTGACCACTCGGAGACCCTTACACTTCTGGAGCAGCATCTAGGGACCAGGTGACCCTATAAATCATCCCAAATTTCTTAAAATTTCTTAAATAAAGTTTAATCAGCAATGAATCAAGTCCGCTTGGTTTGTGCAGTTTGAAGAAGAGAAGGATGAAGGGTGACCTCATTGCAGTCTGCAACTTCCTCACGGGGGGAAGTGGAGGGGAAGGTGCTGATCTCCTCTCTCTGGTGACCAGAAACAGGACACAAGGGAATGGTATGAAGCTACATCAGGGGAATTTCAGGTTGGACATTAGGTAAAGGTTCTTCACTGAGAGAGTGGTCAGTCACTGGAACAGGGTCCCCATGGAATTGCTCATGGCAGCAAGCCATGGGTCTGGATGGGGCTCTTAGTCATAAAGTTTAGTTTTAGGTAGTTCTGCAAGGAGCAGGGAGTTGGGCTCAGTGATCCTTATGGGTCCCTTCCACCTCAAGATGTTCTATGATTCTATGATTTTAGTGATGCAAATCGTGAAGAATCATCTGCAGAGTCCCAAGACCATTGAAAAACAATGAGGAGAGGACCCGTGATGACATCGTCGAGCTCTTTCAGTACCCTGGGATTAATCTCATCAAGCTCCATAAATTTATGCACATCCAGCTGGATCAGCAAGTCTCAAACAAGTTCAGAGTCAGTGGGAAGTTTATCATCCTCACAGTTGCTGTCTTCTAACACAGGGCTTCGAGGATCTCAGGTCCCACCATCCGTGTTAAAGACAGAGGTGAAGAAGGCATTAAACATCTCCTCTTTGTCTACATCCCTGTTTTTGAGGTGACTGACCTCATGAAGTAACAGACCAATGTTATCTCTGATCCTCCTTTTGCAGTTAACATATTTAAAAAGACTTTTTTTGTTGTCCTTCACAGTGCTGGTGAGCTTGAACTCTAATTGAGCTTTGGCCACACAAATTTTCTCTCTGCACTGGTGAACAGCATCTCTGTAGTCCTCCAGTGTCTCCTGTCCTTGCTTCCAGTGTCCACTTTCTATTTCCACTTGGAGTTCTAGAAGGACATCCCTGCTCAGCCAAGCTGGCTTTCTGCCCTGAGTTCTTGACTTCCTACACTTTCCAATTGCCTGCTCCTGAGCTCTTAAGAGGTGGCTCCTAAAAACTGACCAACGTTCATGGACCCCAATACCTTCAACAGCAGATTCCTGGGGAACATTACTAACTAGCTCCTTCAGCAGCCTGAAGTCTGCTCTCCCTTTATACAGGGTTGAAGTTTGCTGGCAACAATTGCCCAACATTGCCAACATTGCCAACAATTTGAACCTCCGCTACTTCATGGTCACTGTAACCAAGAAAGCCACCAATTACCACTTTGCCCACAAGTCCTTCTCTATTTACAAACAAGTCTAGGACAGCACCTTTCCTAGTCATCTCCCTTAGTACCTGTACCAAGAAGTTATCTTCAATGTGCTTCAGGATTTTTCTGGACCTGTTTGTGTCTGCTGTATGATACTACCAGTTGATGTCTGAAAATTTAAAATCATCCCTAAGGACAAGCACAGCTGATCTAGAGATATCCCTTAATTCCTTGAGAATATATTAAGAACCTATTCAACAATATAAAACTGTGCTACTTTTGAGACATCCTTTGCAAAACTGCATTTACAAATAATGTTATTTTGTTAATATTATCACAGATATTACAGTTTATAACAGAATGCTTGTAGGTCACAGTTTATTACACTGGGAAGATGTTTATGTGGAAAGAAGAGAGGGTCTGCCATTCCTAGGAAAGTTAGATTTATGTAAGATACAATTTCTATCGAAATCTCTGATCAAACTTTACATTCAAACAGTAATATAGCCATGCTAAATTGGACCAAAGATCTACTTAGTTCATGGTTACAGTGATCTCTGACTCCTGCTCCATGATTGACTTTTTTATTATTTACTCACTTTATTCACTAATTCTCCAGTTGTGCCTTTCACAGGTTTCTTCTCTAAAGAGGCTTTTAGGATTTATTGGGATTTTTATAAATTTTCCTACCTACCCTGTTCTTAAAAGTGAAAAATAAGTCAGAAGTTAGTAACAGATGAGTATGAGATAAGGACAATCATAGGTCCCTTGAGCTTAGATATTTTCTGTTAGCTCCAAGTAAATTTTATTCCTCACATGATACAAAAAGAAGCAACAACTAACAATCGCAATGGTAGTTGTCTTAATCTTATTTTATATTAGTTTTGATAACTGTAAAAATACACCTTTTTCATTCCCATTTGTCAATTCTTGTCCAAAGATCTCTGCCCCAGACCTATTTTGGCTCAAAAAGATCAGTATTTTCCTGTTAATTATTTGAGAAACTACATCATACTTGGTCTGCTACCTTCTGTGATTTTGATAATTCAGTACCAGAAAAATACAAAATCATTAACAGGACTTCAGGGGAAAGAGTAAAAGGCAAGGCAAGAGGAATGGGAAGAGGCAAAGCAAAAAAACAAGGCAAGAAAAAGACAAGGCCAAGCAAGGCAGGGGAAGGAACTCTTCAGCTGGAAATACCTACTAATAGTAAGAAAATGGAAAGCAGATGTCTCACATGGGGGTGTATATATAGATGTAAAAAATTAAAATGCCATAACTCTATAAAATAAGACTCTATCTGTATAACCCTCCTCTTGCTAATTTTGGAAAAAGACTTTTGCTTTTACACTCCCAATCATGACCACTGCATAACATTAGGAATTAATTATGTTTTATCACTGAAAATTATATATAAAATATTTGGATTTCTATTTTCTATTTTCTCATCTTATTAATTTATTTAATCTACAAATAGTTTCTTCTTTTTCAGTGTTTCTAACCAAGACATCATCAACACTACTTATTAATTGAAAACTCAAAATAAAAAGCTTTTCCATTTTTTCTTCATGTTTATGCATTCATTTATAATATTTCTAATGAGGTCAACAAAAAATAGTCCTCAGGCACTTTAAGCTGGCACTTTCTGGACTCTCACTCGTAATTGCCAGGTAATTTACATTTGACCTGTACCTCCAAGTCAGAATGTTAATGCATTTTGCAAGGTGAATTCAAATCTGTTCTTAATTAGAGTGTGAAATAGGAAGAGTTATATTTTATCTGGAATATAACCTCAGCATTTCTGAATAATGGAATTAATGTGCAGGATCATAAAATATGCATTGGTAAGCACTTCCTCCAGTATAGAATAATAATGAATTGATATTTGAAATTTTTCTGTTGCATCATCAACTATTATTTTTTCTTTTATTTTGGAAAGGAAGAGACATGCGTACATATAAACGTGCACACACATGCAGTTACCTATTACAGAGATGTTAGGAACAAAAAAAAAAAAATATGCAGATGGACTGGGATGCTGTTGTCCCAGAATGGTAATTTATATATTGTATACTTAGTGCTCATCCCTTATTCATGTACATCCAAAAATCCCAGTACCTGAAGTGCTACAGAAAGTAGTAATGGCTGGTTGCCCAAAGAACTGAAAAGAGACTGAATTCCTGTTTTCACACCTACACAGATTAATGTATTTATTTTGAAGCATGTGACTATGTATCCATTGCATTGCTTCTAGGCATATTTACAAAAAGATTAAGAGCATAAATTATCATAACAAATCAACTGCATACAACAGATGTGTCTACAATTCAAGTGTCCTGGGTAATCCAGTCCTTCAAGCTGTTACCTTCTGTTTAAGCTTTCTCTCAAGGTCTTCCCTCCAGTGAATATTGTGTTCCTGCAGGATTTATGAACAGCTAAGTCTCCACTTAACTAGATTTGTTTTTTTTCACTCTGCACCCTGACCCAACACAGAACCGCGCTGGTGATCTTTCCCTTACTTTAAAGAATTTACCCTGTTACTATTCTTATGATAATTAACATACCCCACGGTAAGGGATAGTTTTAACTGACATAAATTATTTCTGGGAAAATATGGTTTTTTTTCCAGAAATTTGCTCTAAAATGGATTTATATATTTTGTAAAGTGAATATTGCTGGGTTTTTAGGGTTTAAAGGAAACATTTAAACAAGCAAATTAATTAATTAACAAATAGCAACAGAAAGTTCCTCTGGCTTGGGAACCCTGTAAAGCTCAAAATTTTTCTACCTACGCATGGGTTGTGTAATTTCTGACTAGCAAGGTATGGGTCTATGGGACCACTGCCACATGCAACAAAATAAAAGGGACGAAGAGAGTTGCTAAGTTACCAGTGGCAGCCTTAAAAGGTGGGACACACAGAGGGAAGAAACAGTAGTAAACCTAGGACAGACAGCAAGGGATTGTCCCAGGGTAAAGGGAGTTGAAGTTTTGTTTTTATTTTTTAAAATGATTAATCGTATCATTGAAAAAATTTTTTTTTTTTCTGATTTGTTTTTTTGAAGTGTCTCTCATTTATCTTTCCCCTGTAGAAATATCTTCTTACTTTTTGGTATCTGTGGACGGATGAGAAATTGTATTCTGGAACAATTCCTAAAATTGAAATTTCTGAACCAATATGTTTTATCATCAAAACCTTCAAAACCTAAACCCTTTAAAAGGTTTAAATTAAACAAGTCCAATGCTTTTTGGGCATAGTCTTTAGTAGTACTATAGAGATCCTGAATAACATCTAAAAAAACAAACCTCTGAACTGTTACACTTACCTTTTTGGACAACACTGTATTATCAACTAATTTTGCCAGTATAAGTAAAAACTTTACGGACTTTGATATTAATGCTTCAGATGTTTGATCAAGACTCATTGTATTAAGAGATTCTTTGAGGAAAGTTCGGCTTCTGAAAATATCCTTTTTTAGGTCTGTATTTTGTTAAATGAGTTTACATCAACACAGTGGTATATCATAAACATAGATATTTCTAATAGCTAATTCTCAGAGATATTTTTATTTTCAGTTTCATGCAATTTTGAATAGCTGGTGAAAAAGGGAATAATTTCTCTGACAATTTTTTCTCTTTTTCCTAAACTGCTGAACAAATTAAAACATAAATTCTAGCTGTTCCTGATACCTTCTAGTTTGGCATGGTAAGAGTTCTTTACAGAAATTGTAGTGTGATTCCTGTTTAGATAGTATGTGGAATTCATCCATTAACAGTCTTAAAAATTAAGTTCAGAATTCTGAAGTTGAAAAGGATAGTGGAATTGGACCAGAAGCCAAAAATCTCAAATGAGGGATGAATGATTGGCTTCCTAGTTTTAGAGACTTTTAGGCTCAATTTAGATCATACAATCTTATATAGCTCTGAATATTAAGAGCATGTTAGGTCTCCATATATAACTGAGTGCAAAGGCTCAACACAGGTCACTAATTTTCATATACATTTCTAAGGCTACTTCTCTGCCCAAGGAATGATTACTTCTAAATGAAGTTGAGGTTGTCATGGTTGATTTTATGGATCTCAAAATTAAATTCTACTTAGCTCATATGTCAAAGATATCATATAATGGAAAGAGGATATTACATACAGTGGGGAAAAATGATATTTATTTTACAACACGGTGCACCACATGCATGTCGTGTTGTGTGGTTTGGTTGCTTAAAGTCTAACCTCACACAGCAAAATACAATAATTTTCTTTTTGAGTTAATAGTTTGAGCCAGAAATAGTAAATCAAATTATTATGGTAACTGAAGCAGTGACAACACTAAAAAGAACTGATTTTTTTCCATCTGTCCATCAGGATATGAATACAAATAAGAGCATCACGGCACATGGATATTTCACAGCACAAAGTTATTACTTAGAAATGTTAACAAAACTGCCATTCTAAAGAATTTTTGTGTATGTAATCCACTGGTCTTCAAACTTAAACTGAGCTGACTAAATATATTTCTATGAATGCATAAATAGCAAATGAACAAAGTAAATATCTAGGAAATGATCATGGCTTTTCCCCTCATATTGTATGAAACATTAGAGGTTGAACTACTATTTTGTTCACTTCCTTTGTGACTCTCTGATGTTGGAAAATCCTAGGTGTCATAAAGGAGCGGTTTTGTATATGATAGTCTAAAGTAAAGCTGGCTGCAGAGCATTAAACTTCTGTTATTCTCTGCTGGTGAACTTAGAGATGACTTCTAGAACATCCACACCACCACTGCATTGAAATACTGAGCACAGAATTCAAAACATTCATTGTTTCCTTGACTCACGTAGTATTTCAGTGAACAAAAGCTGAGCAGAAAAAAGAATTTGGTCTTGCATATAAAATAAATTTGCAACACCATGTACTGTTTATTAGGTTGGGGTTTTTTTCCCCTCAGATCCTGGAGATGACATAAAGAGCCACAGCTACCAAAAATCTTCTGTGGGTTGAAACTTTTAATTTGTTTATATGCAACACTCCGAAAGCACTTCCTCAAAGTCTGCAGTATAGTAACTACTTTGTTTGGCATTACTAATTGTCATTTATCACCACAGAAAGGATGTTTCAGCCAGAAGAGATTGCAATGAATGTTTTTATACCTACCATCACCTCAAGAAACTGAGGAAAGTCTTCCATGCCAGAAGGCTCAAGTCTTGCTTTTTGCATTATGTGTTCAGTGTTATTTAGCTTAATATCTATGTTTTTGATGGATTTGAAAGGAGATAAAGGAGCCTAATTTAAAGACTCAGTGTCTAGTATAGATTAAAACAAATGGTCTCCAAATGTTGAAAACCTATCACACAGCTGTACTATCAGGTGGGGTTTATTTAATGTAAAAACTAAAAATGTCTATTTCAGCTACAAAGCCAGTGCAGAGAAACAGACACTCTCATGAAAATATTTATCAAACTCCTAAAAACTTCTACTGTGGGATGAAAGAAGTTCCCAGCTGGAGATACCTACATCTCACCATTGACAATGAAAAGATCATACAGTGGGTAGCTCAGACCTGGATCCCTAGAGTCTGGATGTCTAAACTAGAGCAGGTAATCAATCTTTGCTCAGAGTTACCAGAATTTATTGTAATTTGCTCAGTGTAATACTTCATGACATTGAATCTTCTCTTCTGCATTTTCTTCTTCCCTGATCCACAGTCACAAGGATACTTCATACTTTTCTGCTTCAAACTCTTTAAAAGTCTCAGTCTAGAAAAGAACTGAGATTATTATTAAACAATGTAAGAACTGGGGTGAAATATAAAAAAAATAATAAGGTAACAATTATAATTAAAAAAAAAGAAAAAAAAAGGAAATAACAAATACAAAATGTTCTATTCTGGTCTCAAATTCATTGCCAGAGGATGCCATGGATGTTAAAACCTAGGATTGTTTCAAACAGGCATTAAACAAATTTTTGAAAGAAAACTTTTCTGAACATGAAGATGTGACATCAGCTCCAGTCCAAGTAGGTTTTAAAATGCAGGTATCAGGAAGATACATCATCTGCAGCATCAGTATTCTAAGAATACTTTCTAAGGTAATAATCTTCAGCTTTAATAGGCTGCTTATTGGAACCAGCTGTGTCTGGCATGGGACAGCCCCTGGCCTCTCCTTGCAGAGGCTACCCCTGCGTACCCCCACTGCCAAAACCTTGACACAGGTTTATAACAGAGCACAAGCAATCTTCTTTCAGTTAATGGAGCATGCAGGGGGTATTTTATTGGCATAACTAATGTTGCAACACTTGCATTTGCCTTTTTAAGTATTAATTTTTGAGGCTTGGTACCTGAAACACAGTGACCAATTCAGCAGTCATGGTGATTCTCCCCAGATACCTGCCTAATATCTTCAACAGGCATCCAGTTGGCTACATGCAGCATATGTGATAGAAACTTTTACTGGGTGGTGAGTAGAAAATGGTGTGAGAAGCAGAAATTGAAACCAATTTAGCAAATGCACAGTACAGACCACAACATACTAACTGAAGAAAACAGTTCTTGAAATCTGGCTGGCTGTCATTCAAGGCATTGATTCTTCAGAACAAAACTTAAATCAATATGGCTAATGGAGAAACTCCTAAAAATGAGAGGAGCGCTTTCACATTTCTAATCTCTCCTGCATAGAAAGTGGTGTTTGTCTGAGCTATGCAGACAAAATATCTTCTATTTCTTAAGGAAGCCATAGCTTGGTAGTGTTCAGGGTTGGTGATGTTTGATGTTAACATTACCTTTATTAATCTATATATGATTTCATCATCTGGTGTATTATAACCAAGGTAAAGAAGATATATTTACTCATCTTCTGATTTTTGTTTCCCATTTTACTCTGAAAAGAAAGAAGCAGCAATATGGGACACAGGAATCCTCTCACTCGATGACAGCTATCTAAAAATAATGGGTAACTATTTTAAGCAAGTTATCTAGGTTCCTTCTACAACCAGTGGAGGGGAAAAATGTTTTCTGAATTCATCCTGTTATAAATGTCTGGCTGTCTAAAATATGTGGCATGGGTAGCTTTCACAGTGTCTCTTCACCGTTTTATATCTAGACCCAGATTCCAAAGAGACAACTTGAACATAAATGCACTGTGAAGCTCAAGAGCCTAACTAAAATATGATACTTAAATCTTGTCCTTTACATTTTTCAAGTTGTTTTTTTTTAGACAAAATAGGAAGAACAGCTAATAACTCCTTAAAATGTAGCAGTTTTTCTCCCCTTTTAAACATTTTCATCATTTTTTCTATTTCTGCCTGTTAATTCAACAAGCCTTAAGCAGTATTCATTTTAAATTTGTTTTTATTTTCTTTCCTACAACATTCATAGTTGGTGATATTTTGGGTGGAAGGTCCTTCAACTGGGCAGGCTGTCATATTCTAAGGAAAATTATTCAGCTGACTATGGACTTATATAAAAGAAAACTAATGACCATGGGTAAGTAAATACATAAAAGAGTGGAATATTAAAACAAAGTCACTCCTCAGGCAGTAATTTTGTGAGTTAATATGCGTGCCTCAGGCCTAGTTGATACAAATTACTTGTACTGTGCCCTTTCAGGCTTGTTTGTAGGGACACCTTAAGTAGGTTCACTAGGAGATCTGCATTCTGCAACAGAATTTTGGGTTTTACAAAATCTGAACCCAGAATTTTAACTGTGAAAGACAGAAGTTTAATCTCTGTTCAGCATTTTTACTCCCTGCATCCCAGAACATCCCCAGAGCTCTCACTTATCCATATGCAGAGATATGTTCAATTTCAGAAGTGACTATTCACAGACCAAATACAGGTTGAGAGATTCTCCTGGGCTGAAGTTGGGGGATGAAAAATAAGCCTACTTTATATATATACCCTTCTAAAGACTAGGCAGGGGCAGTCTGCTTTCGTGCTTTCTGGGACAGGCCTTTTATAAAAGGTCTTTGCTGTTTTCCTAAAGAAGCAGAATTTTAACAGAAATTTCATATGATTTTTCTTGTTTGACATGCTTAGTAGATATTAGACTAACCAAAGAGAGTGTTATTAGTAGTTTAATAGTTTGGGGTTTTTTAGTACTTTTAACAAAGCAAGTAATTACAATGCAGCAAGTGGTATTTTTAAATTATAACCAATACTAAAGTACTACTTAGAATATTATAAAAATGTGTTTGTTTATGTGGGGTCCCATCTAGCTTTACAAGTGAAATAGAAATGCAAAGTATCTTTAACTGGAGTTGCATGGAAAAGCTTTTCAAATCCTGCAAGACTTCAGAAATTTAAAAAAGAAATTCCAGTTCCAAAAAGATTTTTTTTTCCCCCATGAACGTATATTTCTAATAAATTTGAGGCAATAAAAAGATTTCACCTAGAAACCTTTTGTTCTAACATTTTGTTGTGGTTTAAGCCAAATCTGCTCCTGGAGACTTGGGGCACCCCAGATGAGGTCCTGTTTTACCTCAAACCAGGACACATTTTTGCTTCAAATTCACTTCAAAAGCATTGCAAGAAACACCATTTTAAATCAAAACCAATGTGTTTAATTTTGAAATATTTTTTTGTTTCTTTATTTTTAATTTTGAAATATCTTTTAATTAGAAGATTTATCAAAATGAATTACTTCATCTTTTTTTATCAAAATTCTTATTATGAAATTCCCAGCAACAATATATAAATAGGAAACATTGACCCAGTGATTTTATTTTTTTTCTGTATACATCACCGTTTTTGCTAAAGGATGTTCCCCTGATAGTTTAATAAAGGATTATACCATCATAGTGCTAAGTTTGAAAAAATAAAATAAAGTTTTATGCTGTCAGCTATTTCTTAAAATGTCTACATCCTTTGGATGCTCAACCTGAGTTGCATCAAGACAGATTTTTAGTAATCCCAAGCACTAACAAATGCAATTAAATTTATTAAAATCAAATCAAATCAAACCAAGCCAAACCAAAGCAAACCAAACCAAAAAAAAAGTAAGGAAAAAGCACCACAGAAGATAGGGATAAAATTACTATTAGTCAACAAAAAAAAAGGAAAATACTATTTTAAACCCCTCCTCTTTCACATATATTTTCTACATTTATAAAGCAAAGCTTAACACACGTCTTTGTGTTTTGATTTTCAGAGAAAACACTTCTTTCCAGATTCTTTCTGATTACAATAAACAGCAAAACATTAATGAACTTTGTGAAAGCTTCCTAGCAAGGGTCAACCTTTGCACTTCTACATGGACTATATTTTGGTGTCTGAAGTTACAATTTTGAAGCTTCTTGTAGAGATTAATATGGTTACTCATAAAGAAAACCCCTTGTGATCTGGGAAAATTCATGATTAACTCACTGTTGATATCACGAGTACATATTCTAAGGTTCCCAGGAGCAAGATCACAGTGAGAACTAGGACAAAGATTTAGAATCCTAAGAGAGTTTAGACCAGAGGAGGGCTATGAAAATAATCAGAGGGCTGGAACACCTCTCGTATAAAGGAAAGCTTTCAACCCAAACCATTCTAGGATTTTATTTTACTAACATTTTGACTTAAATGTTTCTAACATATCATAAAATCATAGAATTGTTAAGGTTGGAAGGGACCTTTAAGATCATCAAGTCCAACCATTAACCTAACCTGACAAAACCACTTCTAAACCATATCCCCAAGCACCATGTCTACCCTTTTTTTAAACACCTCCAAGGATGGCGAATCTACCACCTCCCTGGGCAGCCTATTCCAATGTTGGATAACCCTTTCAGTGAAAAAGTTTTTTCCTAATATCCAATCTAAACCTTGCCTGACTTAACTTGAACCCATTTCCTCTCGTCCTACACTGCATACACTTCATACCTTAAATGCAATCAACCTTTGCATGTAAGACCCAACAAAATTGTGTGTATTTAAATAAATAAATAAAACCCTTTATTAACAAAGATTCATGATTTACTAGGGAGGGAGAAATGGTATTCTATTTGGATTAGTTTATCTATTTGTGTTTAAGAAAAACTGAGATCACAGAATGCTTATAAAACTTTCTCTTAAGCCTACAACATCTTTTTTAAATATAGGACAAGTATCAATGTCATTGGAAAAGAGGTTATCTACTCCAACCTCCTGCTTGAAGTCAACACTAAATCTTATTTGGTAACCAGAACCTCCAAAGATAGATTTTATGGGTGGTGTTCCTTTTTATATCATCTACCACAGCTCAAAAGTATTTAGCTCCATCGTCTCTGTAACTCCCCCTCAAGTGGTAGTAAGCTGCTTTTAGGTCACCCCTTACCTTTGTTTTCACTAGACTAAGCAAGTCCTGTTCCCTCTACCTCTCAGCTTAAGGAAGGAGATCTAGCCTCTGGCTATCTTTGAAGCTTTCCTTCAGTCCTCTCCCAGGGTGTATACAGAAAATTATTACCAGGATGCTGTACGTATCTTGAACATCTTTATTACTTCTGTAATTAGTACATACAGTGCCAATTCCAGAAGCTCAGGGCAAAGGTAACCTAGCCCAGTATTCTGTCTCTGACAGTACGAGATGAATAGAGAAAACATAGAAAACCACAGCAAATATATTGTGAACCTTTCTTCAAGATCCTCCAGGATCACCTTCTCACTCCACTAATCCACAGAGTAGGATTTCTTGAGCTAGATTTTACATTTGCGTGTTTGTATTCAACAGGCCTTGTTGGATCTTTCTTCCTTGAATATTTCTAGACATTTTATGCATCCTGTTCTGAGTGTTCAGCAATGAGTTCAGCAAATTAAACACAAATCCAAGAAAAATGTTCTTTTATTTGAATAATTATCTATTCGAGGAAGAAAGATGATGTTGAAACAGCCTAAAGAACAAAAAGTCTGTGATGATAAACTTAAGAGGTTAGGACAGAAATATTTCTTAGAAATGTGACGTAAACCCCCTACTACTTTAATTAGAGAAAAAAACATACCCTGAAACAGGAGGACTGTTCAATTAGAAGTTTATTCTACTTAAAAAAATAAAATATTTAAAATAGACTTAAATAATAATGTTTCGAATTAGGCACTAAAGAGAACTGAAATTCGTACTTGGGCATAAGTGGTTAATAATTTAGACTTAATATTCAAGATGAGTTCAGGCTTTATAGGTTTAATGTAAAACAATGTTTAGAATATTGTTCATAATTTTCTGTTTGCACTCATTTTTTAAGATTATTGTCAACATAACAAAGAAAAAATAACAGTTGCCTTTTTATACATATTTTAAACTGAATGTTTAAAATATCATTGTAGCAATTAATAATGGTTCTGAGACCCCCCTTCCATTAATTTGTGTTGGAGGCATAATAAAATTACACAGCCATTTCCAGGTTGTCATGAAATAAACATAGTGTTTAAAACTGTATGGATCAGGTGGAAGGAAATTACTTTTATTTAAAATAAAGTGGTATGTCAAGACCCGTGGGATATGAAAATAGCTTTCATAACGGACCAAGATGCAGTAATATGTTCTTTTGTGTTTTTGTCATGTGCAATGTTGATGTCCATTTTACCAGTGTATGCATAATTAACATTAGTGATCAGACAAAGTCTGTGAATTTACCTGTCTCTGGCGTCCATTTTACTGTTAAATATGAATTCATGACAATAATTTCAGTCTTTCCATGCTAAATTAAAAACTTGCTAGTATAACAATTTTTGTTCATGTCTACTGGAATCAGGGATATTTTAATGATAAAAAATACTTACATGTCAATAAGAAATATTTCTTAGAACTTGTTAATGTTGTGCCCAGACTCTTGGATTCACTATCACAGACACGCCTGGTAAGTGTTTGCTAGGTTGCTACCGATTTTGTAGTAAGTTCAAGTAATCTACAGAGAACCTTTTTTTCTTTATCTTTGGCATTTTGTAATTAGTTCAATCTCTAAATATCAGAAGCCAGATTCTCATCTCTTCCATCAATGAAAAAGATTTTATAACTATGTGAGAGCAGAAAAACATATGTTTTTTTTCTGTCAGTAAAATGTTTTTAAGAAACCTTTGAAAGAAACCCACAGAAATCATGCAATATATTATAAATCCTATCCTTAAAAAGTGGACTCCTATAGATATTAGAAATGACAGTCTTCAAAGCATTTCTCATGTTTAAAATTTGTAGAAATCTTGATTTTTTTAGAGATTGGGGTCTTATTTCATTGAATGAAAAATATTTTATTCAAATTTATGTTTATTACTTTATGATGCCACATATCTGAAATAAAGTGTGAACTGAAAATTTGTATCAAAATTAGCAATTAATATTTTATTATTGAAAAAATTAAGGAGATGTTTAAATATAGTCTGAAGATTTTTTAGCTAAGTGTTGGCTCAACATCCTATATGAAGGATTTTTGATAAAACTAGAATTTTGTGTAGAGATTTTTCTTTTAAAAAAGGTACAGAACTGACTCAGAGTTCCATGTGAAAATGCATCTAAACCCAGAACTGTTATTTTAGAATTAAAGAGGATTGCAGTATTTCATTGGCAGCTCAGTCTTTTCCTTGGTCCCTGAGAACAATGAAGTATCACTATCTGAAAAAAAAAAAAAAAGCTAAATTATTCCACTTTTCTGAATTCTCAAGCTTTTATCTCTCATCTCACTCTTTGAGTCTGCTCATAATTTCCATTATTTCCTTAACTCCAAACCAGATTCAGCCTTCATGAATTCAGTTTTCACTACATCTCTCTCACACAGATGAGCAGTAGTTTAGCAAAGATTGAAAGCAGTTGTTCTACTATTAACTGTGATATCCAGTAAGAGACCCTGATCAAGAATCAGGCCTCAAGAATCCTAGGCACAGTGGAAAAAAAAGAATAAAAAATAGTCCCTACCCTACAGATATTCAAGCTGTGTGCTGTCAGTCATTACCTTCCTTCCAAAGTACGAGAAATAAAATTTCTTTTCACCTATAATGTAAAAGATATAAGAAAAGTCTTTTCCTTCATGGAAGCTATTGATTTATTTTAGCTGGATAATTGGTCCCAAAAGCCTTGATCAAAAGTGGAAACAATTCCTGTGTCTCATTAAGTGTATTAATTTAGCAACCTTGCAACACAGCTGTAAAAATTTAACTGCATTGGCATATAAGCTACTTGTCTACTCTTTACTTCAATGACTGATGACAATTAAAAAAACAAAACAAAACAAAACCAAAACCGAATCTATTGCTACTTTATTTGTCTTTAAAAAAAAAAAAAGAAATCACTGCCTTTGGGCAAATGGACAATTAAAAATCAATTGGCTACTAATGAGTATACAATAATGCAGAATAATGTCACTTTTGAGCAGTATACTCTTTAATTTTAACATTTCCAATGCAATAAGACAACTCTCTCCTTTTGCTCTAGCTTTAAGGTGGAATATTGTGATCCAACCCAAACTATTTTTGGCATGCTGGTAGCCTCAGTATTTAATATATTGATCTTTTTCTCCTGACATTCTAATGGTTTTTCTAACATTTTCTCCATTACAAGACTTAACCTGCTAAGTTAAACCAAGAACTGTTGACATTAAAATCAATTATAGCAATAACTTAAGATTTATAGTGGTGCCATTTCAAAATCTTAAGTTATTATTTCATGGCTCAAACAGCTTTTCAAAATGCTATATTGATAGCAATAACCAGTAAGTAAGTGAAAAATTCCTGAAGTTAAAATGATAAAACCTCCTATGATAAACCAGGGGTAATAACGTCTTCATATTTAAAGATGAACCAAAATTCTCTACTTTGACTTTACATTTTAAATTTTACTTTGCAAAACAAATCATTGAAATAAAAAAAAAAAAAAAGTGAGGCTGAACATTTGGAGCATTGTTTGAATTTATGTTGGTTTTATAAAATGGCCAATAATACAAGGAAATAAGAAAAATGTAACAAATACTTCTGACTTTTTATCTTCCTCAAGAAGCTTTAACAATTTTATAGTCTGTCCTTGCTCTTATTCACATTGCATATTGTATACTAATTGCTTGAATAATAACTGTAGACCTAGCAGTATTTCTAAAGAAAGTGTTTTAGAAATTATTATCTAAAATCTAAAACATATGTGGTGTCTTAACACACTCTACTACTGAAATTATTCTTGGTTGTATGCCTCAAAATATATGATGATGACTCAGGATGCTGTATTAATCATGGGGAAGCAATGAGGATTATTTTGAGTGTACTGACCAGAGCTAGTCAAAATGTTTTTGACAAATATCTTCTCATTAGAATCTGCTTCTCTGTCCAAGATGTATTTATTTTGACATGGTTTTTAATGGGTACATTTTTGATGTTCATAGTTCTCTAGGCCCTGCTGCACTGTCTGTGATGAGAAACAATGCAGGGGGGAGGAGGAAATAAAATTTGGGACATATACTTTGATACATGGTTGCTTTTACAACCATATTAAGACTGTCTTGTTTAGATTCCAGCATTGGATTCCTCCCACTCTCCAACACGGAGCTCTGACAGCTGAACGTGAAATACGATTGTTATCATACAGCAAGCTCAGACATGTTACACTGGTAATTTTGAAAAAAGGGGTAGAATATTAGAAATTACTGAAGCATGTTAGTCATCCACATTATTCAGAACAGCTGAGATGGTCAAATGTCCCTAGCTGTACAAGGCTGGTTTGTTCATTTCTCCTCCTTGTTTCCTAGAAAGATATACATTTCCCTCTGACTCTGCAATGACACCAAGGAAAATCAGATTTGTATCTTCTTATCTCTGCTGTTATTTTTAGAAAATCAGGGAAAAATAATAATAACAATAAATTAAAATCACCATATGGATTTGTCTCAATAGGCTTGTCATGGATCAAGGATCTTTTGCTGTAAGTGAGGGCTCAGTTTCAGCTGCTCCAAACAGAGCTTTAGCAGTAAAGAGTGAAGCAAAATCAAGATTAATCTGAAGAGGACAGGCAGCAAGATGGAGAAAAGGTGTGACAGAGCAAGAATCAAGACTGGCAGAAAGGAAGATATAACTCAGTGATATTTTGACTGGAGTACTGGTGTAAAAAAGAAAACCAAAGCAAAACAAAACCCAAACAAACACAAACTAGGAGAAAAGAAGTAGTGTCCCAAATCTTATGATTCAGGGCAACAGAGTGAGAAAGAGTTTTTTTTCCCATGTGCAGTTTAGTTTGGGTTTGCATTGGAATATTTTTGCATTTTTTTATTAATTTTTTTTTTATCTGGAGGATTGGAGGACAAAAAAAAACTGATGAAACAACTACAGACGATGACAGAAAAATATCCTGCAAGGACAGCTTCTAATGCCAGCAAGGAAAAAAAGGACAAGACTACATTCTATCAGCTCTTGTCAAAATACGACAATGTGATGGATGATAAGTGAAATATGAATAAACAAATTAAAAAGAATCCTGATAATACCTTATCTTCTTCTAAAGAGAGCAAACACCAGTAGCTTTTGAGTCATATCAAAGTAGGAGCATAGGAAAAAAAATGCTTGTATCATTTCATTTTAAAAGACTAATCATACTTATATAAACATTGAGACAGACAATAATTAAGAAAACACTTATGTCCGTGTTTATAAACACATACATATGAACATAGATGCATACATAAATTCTGCAGTCTATGCTCAAACAACAAAAATTGCCTTTAATCAATCACTCTGGTGTTGTCTGAAATATAGTAAGTACTCAACGAAACAAATCTGAGTTGACAGCTTGGAGATTTGCATGTTCGTTTGAGAGCTCACAACTTTCATCACAAGTAAATACCTTTCTGCATAGACTGGAGACAGCTGGTGCAACTAGACCTTTAAATACACCATCACTCATCCTATCTGGAATGCAACTGAAACTGCAAGTCTGTGCCTGAACTAAATTTTAGTAATAAGCAGTGCACTCTCCACCTGAAGTAATGGCAAAGTTTGAAGAAATCTTAGAGTAGGTTAGATTATCTTGAGTCATGAGTACTCTACAGTAATCATTGGAGGCAAGCCCCTACTTTCAGTATATGCTGCTTAGATGTGGCAGTCCTTCCTACCTGTTACATGTCTACCACTAGGCTTGCTTTCTGTAAGGTTTTCTGTCCATATAAAATTAATGATACTCTGGAGTAGGACAAAATACTCCAGGTACCCCGAAAACTTTTCATTCTGAGATGCAGTGTAACCCAGGGGTCAGTACTGGATCCAATACTGTTTAACATCACTGATCGGGATGACAGGACCAAGTGCACCTTTGCCAAGTCTGCAGTCTGTGACAAGTAATTGATACAATCGTTGGTTGTGCTGCCATTCGGAGGGAACTCAACAGGCTGTGTACGTGAGCAGACAGAAATCTCATGAAGTTAAACAAAAGGAAATGCAAAATCCTGTCCCTGGGGAGAAATAGCCCTAGGCACCAGGACATACTAGGGGCTGACATGGGGCTGGAAAGCAGCTCTGCTAAGGAGGATCTTGGGGTCCTGGTGGACAGCAAGTTGACTATGAGACAGCAGTGCACCCTTGTGGCAAAGGCAGCCAACAATCCTGGGCTGCGTTCGGAAGATCATTGCCAGCAGGTCAAGGGACTTAATTTTTCCCATCTCCTCAGTACAGATGAGGCTACATGTGGAGTACTGTGTCCAGTTTGGGGCTCTGCTGTACAAGAGAGTCATGGACATACTGGAGTGAGTCCATCACAGTCCATCACATTAAGGGACTGCAGCATCTTTTGCATGAGAAAAGGCTGAGAGAGCTGGGTCTGTTGAATGATTTGTTTCAAAACTTCTTGGAAACCTCCTTTCTAACTGGTTTGTCTTGACAAAGTTCCCTAGAGTAGTCCATAAAAGCATGAGAAAGTGAGCTATCAAAGGAGCACTGAGAACAAAGAGAGATCCAGAAATTGAATTAGCCTTATGTCTCTCTATTGTTTAACAATATAGGCCTGAAGTCTCTTGAAAACAGGGGAAATATATAAAGTCAGCCAGGGTAATGGTTTTATAACACAAAAATTAGGGTTATTGTATCACGACCTCAGTGTGGCATGAAAACTTGGAGGGGAGTTTTGAAGGTGCAAAGCAGGTTGTGGTAGCATGAGAGAACCACATGGGGAAGCAAAGTCATCTGTTAATACTGCAGAGCCCATATGTATTTGTGACTGATTCAAAAAAGTTGATCTTTAGTTTTGTCATAGCTTTCTTCACTCACCTGGAAAGATATAGTTCCCTGCATGTGCTGGTCAGTCTATGCTATGGAATGTGTGGGACACTTCTGTAGGTAGACTTTGTCTTATGCACTTAGTCTCAGAAATTCCTGTTAATTTAATCAGAAATTCTAATTTGGACCTGGAAAACTTACAGAGAAACACTTCAATGAAGGGTTTGAGTTTTCTTCTGGGAACGGAAATGGTAAATAAGTGCATCTTGAGCATCTATTATATATTAGACCATTATAAGCAAAACAGACCCCAAAAGAAAAGCCGGAACTGTCCTTTTGCATGTGAGTGCCTTTGCTAGAAATTCATGAGTCATTTATAAGGCTACACTAAGCTTTCTTTGTACTTTAAAAGTACTAAATCTTAAAAAAGTCACTGCACTCAAGTAGAAAGGTTCGTTCTTCCTGATTTATTTCTGGTCTTAGTTAATCCTGCATTCTTGATTGCTCAGGGGCTGGGTTTGATTATCTATTTACCTGGAATGATTCTTTTTTAATGAAATTTTATTTTCCTAACATGGGGTGGATGCAGATTTAAAACCTATAAAACTCATCTTGATCCCAGGATAACATCCTAACTGTTAATCTCCCATGTGTAAAAGTTGAGCATCACTACAACCAAAATGCAGTCTGAACAAAATCACACAGAGGAGAACTGGTTTCCCACAAATTCTAAAATGTAACAGACCTTATGTGAAAAAGAAATTAATATCTTTAGACCAAAGGTATTTAAGCAAGAACACCTCAAGATACAAGACAGTTGCCTGAAGATGTAGGTAATGCTGGAAACAAGACAGAACTGAAGGGCGTGTAGACTCCTAAGTGTCCATTTTAATTAACTTCATAGATTTCTGGTTCTTCAACATCATCAAAAGAGGAAAAATAGAAGTCACTTTTAAAGAATTCCTTTAACATACAGCCACAAATAGGAACAACAACAATTAAGTGCTTTTGCATTTATGTACTCTGCAGAATATGTAAAATTTTGTATTCATAGAAAATCAAGAATATTAATTGAGAAGATAAAGCACAAATTTTCTGAAGCTCACTTTGAACACTTTGTGTTATTTTCTATTGCAATATCTCTTATGGAGTCAGACTGTGAAATGGCTCCCACGACAGTATGATGAATTGACTAAAATCTTATGGCCTGGTTTGAGCAAAGTTCCAATTTTGGACACTACACAAAGTTTTTAAATTTATGAACATGTATCTTGTGAATATTTACAGGATGATAAATTAAAGAGTTGGACTGGTTGGACTGTTCAAATTCCATAAGACAGAGCTTATGGAGCCCTTTGTGACTTCTTTATAAAAGAAAAAAAACAAATTTTATTTTTTATTTCATATGACTTCTGATAGCACTGTAGAAGAAATTTTAAAACTGAACTTTAGAATAAATTCCATGTGAGATTCTAGACCAAAACCCACCTTAGCAAGGAGTTCTGCTGACTGGTACACATACCCTCTTTCCATGCCATCTTTTAAGTTAAGATAGATGTTTAGGTATATTTTCATAAGACAGTTTCTGTGCAAAGGTAAAAAATGAAAGGTTGTTCCAACTGTAGTGTTTAAGCTCCCTTTTTCATAGGAATAAGTTTGCTTGTTTGTTCTTGTCTGTAAATCTTGTGCAAAGTGCAATTTAATAACAGTATCATCAGCTAATAAAACTCAGGATGCTAAATTTTTTTGTGTGGTGGTCAAACCTCACCCCCCTGCTTTTGGCCACTTGGTACTTGGTGCGGTTTCCTTCCCGCCTGGGCAACATAATAACGCAATGGACCAGAACATAACATAATGGTCTAACATGAAAGAAAGAAAAGGTGTACAACAATGGACCAGAACACAATAGTGTGCCTGGTCTCCATGGCTCCTACCATTTGAAGATAATAACTATAACTGATCACTCCTGACAACATATGCATCGTGGCCGCAGCAGGAGGATAGCAGGAACCCAAGATTTAGCAAGTTCCGGGCTTGCATAACTGGTGGGAAATACCAGAATATTCCATTGTCCAAGCTGGGCCAGAGTGGAAAAGTAGCTGATGAAAGATCTTGAATCCTGTAAGCAGAGATTTTAGTAATGACCTTTTGAGCTCTTCTGGATCTCAGTGGGCTGTGGCTAGTACCTCCCCTGACTTGGGACGCTGCTCAGGGAACATCTCAAGGACTAGAAGGCCAGAGCAAGACAACCCCTCTCAAGCCTCAATTTTCGCCCGTTGAGGAATGCCAACATATTGTGAGTATTTACTTTAACTTGAGAAAGGGAAATTTTAACTATAGGCTAGCCATCCATTTTCCATCCACCTCTCCACTTACATGTTTATGATAAATATGCATTAGGTTTATGGATGTGGGTGCTCTTCGATTTGTCCATGCATGCGTAGGAGTTAAAAGGGGTACCTGCCAGCTCACTAGAGTTGTGCAGTATTAAAAGATCTTTGATCTCAGCAGTTATAGACCAGTGTGTGTATGTGTGTGCACATACGTTTATATGCTCTGCTTATATGCATATGCATTAATTTGAGATCTATGCTTTTGTTCATGTGTACATGTACTGATTAAACATACTTTATAGTAAGTCTGTATGAGTCCCGACATCTTCGAATCTGTAATTAAGTCGCTGTTTAGTTATTTTAAGTCACTCTGTAAACCTTTAAATCAGTTATTGATTGTGCTACTAAGATTCAGCCTCTTGACCTGTCTCAAATTATTAATAAATTTTGAATCGCTGCTTAATCATAGCTGTGTCAAATACTTCCGTCCACAACATTTTGTCAGAAAATGATCCAGCTCTCTCAGCCAATTAAATCTGAATGATTTACCAGGCACATTTTTTGTCTAATGCAGTATAATGTATTTTATATGCCTATAGTTGCATTTATTATTTTCTCTTTCAGTTTCTTGATAAAACGGCATCCTTTTTTTCTCCTCCTACTTATTTTCCAGCTGACATATTACTGTTTCAATTTCTATCCAGAACTCTTTTCCAGATTTGTTACCATGCTTTTTATTCTCTTTTTGAGGAAAAGAACACTGCATTTTTTAAGACAAAGGAAGAATTAGTAGTAAATTCTATCTTAATTTTAATAATTATAACATCTTATGTAAAAAATTTTTGTTAGTTTTTCTGTGTTGAAAACAGCCAATAGTGAAGGACTGTTCCTTTATTATACTATCAGCTACAGCAAAATCAACTCCTTAAATAAAAGTAATTGAACTGATTAAAAACTCTGAAGGTGATACGCAGTCTTAAACTTCTCAGCTGCAGTTAATATGTTCCTAAAAAGCATTTGAATCTTGGTGCTTAAATTATATTGATCTCAGTCACACATTTCATTACACCCAAATTCAGATAAAATTAAATTCTTATGACTAGTGATAAGCCCTTATAGCCAAGCTTTCCTACTGATAATGGTCTAGGTTATTATTTTGTCCTTCTTTATGATTAACCTTTTTGTCTTTAGAACTAAAGGTATGTCTGCAGAGAATGCAGGACAGCTGCGATGACAGAATTGAGGGGAACAGTGTTTCACTTTTGATTCGGCAATAGCTTGTCTGTAGAGTTCAAATGTATAAGTTGCAGTATCTGATATCCCACCTTAGCAGGAGACTATACTGCTTCTTAAAGGATTATTTGATACTGCCAGTGAACCATTGTCACTTGTAGCAGTTCAGCTCAACAGGAGCCATGAAACAGTGGGAACCTTTTCACTGATTGTTACCGTATTAACATCTCTAGAACTAAGCAACAGTGTATGCAATGTCAGCTATTAAACAATGAAGACCAAAACAATGTTAACTAATTAAGAGACTGGTAAATTGTTCTTAACCCTAATTGAAAATACTTTATCTCATGTTCAGTTAAAGAATTGTAATGATGAAATCTATAATTTTCACATTATCTCACCGTTCTCTCGTCCCTTAGCAAATTATTCAGATGAGCTGTGATAACAGTGCATGATTAAATTGATTTGAAAAGGAAATAAGCTGGAGTCGTGTCTGCCTATGAATGTTTGCACCTTCCTACTATATCACCTGAAGACGCATTGGAAGTAGGAATGTTGCCAATAAAAAATGCAATCTTGATACAGTTAAGCTACCAGTTGTATCATAATATTTGTTAGTTTTCCATAGTTTCTCATTTTTACTAAAGTAAACAAATAAAAAATATATTGTAACAGAACAGCCCTTTTTAAGTATCCTAATGGCTTCTTCCACTACTTCTCTCCCTTTTAGTTTTACAGTAGCCTGAATAGTTGAAAGTCAGAAATTACTTCAAATTGTTGTAGTTGAAATGACTGCATATTGCTTGCCTGTTTACTGGGAGTTCTTCATATTACTTTGCTGACAATCAGCAGTGAGGAACAGAGCTTCATAATGTCCACATCAATATCTCAAGATTTGTCCTCTCTGTGTCTGATCATTAAAGACAAAGGAAAAGCACCAACGGTGCAGTTTGCTTTGGGGGCTTTGTAGGTGTATTATTCAGCTTTCAGTCACAAAACTTGAGAGTCTGTGGTTGAAAACTTTTTAACTTCCTTGGTTTGTGATTACAGTGTTCCTTCATGTGGTCATATTCCCTTGTGTCTGTGATTTCTGTTGTATTTATGTACTATAGGAATATTATTTAAATTCATACTTAAATGCCTTAACTTCAGTAAGTCTGACCTGGAAAAGTACTGGGTAAGATCGAGGTTTTTCATGCCCGCTCTTTGTCTTACTGCTCTAACAGTGGATATTTTCTTCCATTCTCAGCTGGCTTTGTTGTCTGTCAACATGATTGCTCCTCAGGGATCACATATTCATAGAACGGTTTAGGTTGGAAGGGACCTTAAAGATCATCTTGTTCCAACCCCCCTGCCATGAGCAGGGACACCTTCCACTAGACCAGGTTGCTCAAAGCCTTGTCCAACCTGGCCTTGAACATTTCCAGGGATGGGGCATCTACAGCTTCCCTGGGCAACCCGTTCCAGTGCCTCACCACCCTCAGAGTGAAAAATGTTTTCCTAATATCTATTCTAAATTTTCCCTCTTCCAGTTTGAAGCCATTACCCCTCGTCCTATCACTACACTCCCTTGTAAAAAGTTCCTCTCCAGCCTTCTTGTAGGTGCCCTTCAGATACTGGAAGGCCGCTATAAGGTCTCCCCAGAGTCTTCTCCAGGCTGAACAACCCCAATTCTTTCAGCCTTTCCTCACAGGAGAGGTGCTCCAGCCCTCTGATCATCTTTGTGGTCCACCTCTGGACCTATTCCAACAGGTCCATGTCTCGCTTATGTTGGGGGCTCCAGAGCTGGATGCAGTACTCCAGGTGTGGTCTCATGACAGTGCAGTAGAGGGTCGGAATCACCTCCCTCAACCTGCTGGCCACGCTTCTTTTGATGCAGCCCAGGATGCGGTTGGCCTTCTGGGCTGTGGGCGCACATTGCATACGGATCCATCTATAAATATCATGAAAAGTGCATTCAATGAGTAGGTCAGAAAATCTGATGTTTATCTTCACCTTCAGGGTCTCCTCATTCCCATTGTTCCACGTTTACTGGTGCAAGTCTTTTATTTTTTAGATCCCCCAAACTTCATGCGTGTTTGCACATTATAGAGAAATACAGAGGCCAAAACTTTTCAACAAAGGATGGCTTAAAGCACATAAATCCTTTATATGCTTCTAAACATAAGTGGACGAGAACTTCCAGATTCTGTTCTATGTAAATTGAATTGTGCTTGTCCTGTACATCTGAAAAGTGTGATGTACATTTTCAGGTACATTTATAAGCATACCAAGTCACAATTTATTGGTATTTACAGCTATCATAAATTTGACAGCAGAAGTGTTATTAAACAAACAGCATTCATTGTATGCATAAAAGTGATAGATTCAGGTTTCCAGATACTCTCCTCCTTGGGTGTTTGTTTTATTTTGCTATGATACTCTTTATACTTATTTTTGGAAGAACATTTTTGTTATATACTAATATAAAGTCATTCTGTTCTGTATATACTCTCCTGCTGATAATATCTGTTTCCTTCACTATGTCAGAATTGCTGAACCCAACCTCTAAGTGCCAGGAATGATAAAAAGTCATCCTGGAAAGCGTCAGGAAAGAAATTTTTGACAAAAAAATAACCCTAAATACTGTCTTTTATTTTCTTCCAGAAGTCTCCAGAAAGCAATTATATCAGAACAGAGAATGTGTTGTAAGAGAGAATAAAATGCACTTCAGTTACAAATATAGACAACAGGAGTGAGCTTTATCTGATCCAGCTTCAGCCATTTAAAAGATAAGTTTCAAGTTCTAAGTTGTTATCAAGCTGATTTGACACAAGAACTTCTAGAAGATTTTTCTTTTCATAGAATCAGATAAGCTACCTTTTGGAAACACCCATTTATATGTATTGACCACGGAGAAAACCTGAACAAACTGCTTTGTCCTCTTAAGTCTTCACTTAAGAGAGCTGTGGTGAGAGTAAATACTTATATATGAAGTAAGCATAAGTAGTATGGCTGTAGTAAAATCCATGGAGCTATCTGATTTTACAGCAGCTGTAGAACAATTTGCTTCTTCCTACTTTTCCAACCTCTTCAGTCTTGTCATAATAGCAAACTGAACCTAAGACAAGTACACTCTAAGATTATAGACTGTAGTTGATAAGTAAGAACACAAAGATCTCTTGGGAGATATAACTAAAGAATACATATATTATTAAAAAAATTAGAAAAACAGAATTGCCGTCAGTTGGAGTGGGATCGGACCCGGAGTAACGACGCAGTCTCAATATGATCATGTTCGTTCTCCTTTATTAGGTGCTTTAGCAGAGTATATATAGACTCACAGCAGAAGCATGCGTAGTCAACAACATAGTGATTGGTCCAAACCCCTTATTCACACACAAGCCCCCCCAACTCGGTTGGTTAAGGCCCTCTGTCCACGCGCATAGCACACGCTGGTTCTCCTCGCCTCCGTGGTCTCGTTCCCAGACTCAGTCCTGCCTTTATGATAAGCAAGGCCCTCTTTCTTCCTCCTTATCAGCTGGTCACGGAGACATCAAGGACAGCAGGTGCAGGCCTCTTCGCCCAGCTCAAATCCTGGGTTGCTCACCAGAATCAAATCATGACCTTTTCCTTTCAGGAATTCCTTTCAGGAATTCCTCCACACAGAATTATTTAGTTGCAAGTCTTTATGTGCAAAACTTGCAAATTGTTGGCAGGTATCATAGTGAAAAAATTTGCATCATATCTCAAATGAATATGTGAATAAAATAGAAAATATTTGTACCACAGCCTTCAGTTTCTTTGCTCCTCTGTCCAACTCCCTCTTTCTGCCCCTTTGGGTTTCTTTGCAGGCTATATGAGGATCATTTTCAGGTACATAAAAATTAAGTATTTGAGATGCTAAAATTTTGTTGGTATTTTTCAGATTAAATGTGGAACTTTTGGCTTACTTTTTGTACTGGTTCTGACCAGGATGGAATTAAATTTCTTTATAGCAGACGATATGGTGCTGTATTTTGGATCTGTAGCTAAACCAGTGTTTTGGTTATTGCTAAGAATGCTTGTACAGTGACAAACTTTTCTCTTCCCCCCCCCCCCCACTCTGTCCCTCCATGAATAGGCTGGGGATGGGCAAGAATTTGGGAGAGGATGCATCTGGGACAGCTGACTCAAACTGGCCAAAGCGATTTTCCGTACCATAAGGTGTCATAGTTAGCAATAAAAACTGGAGGTAGAGGAAGAAAGGTGATTGTCTTCCAAGGTGGACATTGTTTAGAGACTGAGCATCGGTTTGCTTGTGGGAGGTGCTGAGTGATTGTTTTTTCATCACTTGTTTGTTTTTTTTTTTCTCTTTCCTTCACTTATTAAATTGTCTTTCTCTTGATCCATAACTTTTCTTGCTTCTGCTCTTCCTATTCTCTCTCCCATCCTGCTGATGGTGAAGGGGATGAACAAGAGGCTGTATGGGTGCGTAGCTGCTGTCTGGGGTCAACTCACCACACTTTCAAAATCAGTTTCTTCAATCTTTCAGGTGGTTTATAACTCTTAATTAAATCTCTGCTCTTTATCAATTGAGTTCAAAGGCTGTCATTGCTGCCCAAAGACAGCACTGAAAATTGGTTTATCAAAATAATTGCAGTCTTATAAAAAAAAAAGTCACAGAAGTAAGAGAAGAAAAAAACCCACATATTGATGAACTAGACTGGCTAAAGTTTCAGATTTGGCAACAGAAGTGAGACAACTTAAGTTTGAGAGACTTTTTTCTTCTTAAAAATAAAGGATAGAACAAAACTATAAAGTCTTGTTAAAACAGAGAAAAGAAAGAGTTTCTGGAGCACTGCCAGTATTTCTTAATGGTTGCCTCCTATGTCCCTGAAGAAATGACTTTGTTGATAACCTCTACTAGTTTGTGTATCAAACAACACATCAGTGTCTTCATCCTAGGCCATGATCTAGTTTGTACTCTAAATCAATATATTTCTCCCAAACAGGCCATGTATAAGAACAGCTTAAACATACTACACTGTTCCAACAAAAGAATACATTGGTTTTACAATTTTTTTTTTCACAGGTAAACACAGTCATAGCAAAAGCAAAAGGTTTATTAAGGGTGAGAGGCACAGGACACAGTTTGGAACACTTGAAATTCTGATTAGATGTAAGGAAGATATTTTTTTACCATGAGGGTAGTAAAGTACTTGAAGTGGTTGCCCAGAAAAGTGGTGGGATTTCCAATCTTGGAAATGTTCAAGAATTGACCGAAAATGGTCCTGAGCAACCTGATCTTATTGAACCTGCTTTGAGTAAGGGGTTGGACTAGAGACCTCCAGAGGTCCCTTCCACCTAAGCTATTCTGTGATTTTATTCTCTAATTAAAATAGAAGATACAAATCAATTTTTACCATATAGAACTTTACATTTATCACAACATTATAATGTATTTTTATGAAATTTATTCAAACTTCTGTCTTTGAAATACATTCACTGTGACATCTTGCAGTTTTGGAATGGATTAGGATAATCAGATTCTCCAACTATTACTAAGCTGTAGTTGAGAACAGGAAACTAGATATTGAGAACAGGAAACTAGATATCTGGCAGATTTACTGTGCTGAAGTTTTTCTTAAGTAACTCTGAGTTTTTTAAATATTTGGGTGTAACTTTAAGACGCATGACTTAATGCAGGTTAGAGGATTAATAATTCTTTAGTGTCACGTGGTTATTATAACCACATACATAACACTTAGATCCTGACCCTGATTCCATAATGTGTTCAGTATGCTGGCTGCTGCTTCTGAAGTCATACGCATTTTTGTGGTGTTGAGTTCAGGTTAAAATAAAGGACTTCAGAACATATACATGAAAGATGCCTGAAGTTAGCTGATCACATTTAGAATTAACAAAGTGATACAAATTCTAAATTCATCTCTTAAAAGAAAAGCATCTGCTTGTGTTAGGCTCAGCCATCCAGTAACTGATTTGCCTTCATTCGTCTCTGTCACAGTGAGCTACTTTTGCATGCAGACCCTAGGCAGCTGTCCCCATTTTTCCAACTGTGCTAATGCTGGTGATCTAACCATGTTCCAGGTAGTTCTTCACCTGCAGCCTTTTTTTTTTCCTCAGGATTCAGCTTTCTTCCAAAGTTATTTTTAGTTCAAACAGCTGTTTAGTCACAAATAGAGCAGTGCCAAGCCCAGAATAACAAGCTGTGAGTAGAGGCAGAAGCTCAGCTGTAGCACCATGCTAACTTGCCTTCGAGGCTTCCTGGTTGGAGCTGACAAGCATCTGGCTACCGACAGGCTAGTCTGTAACACTGCATGAGCTTGCTTGTATCTGTTTGCAAATTACCATGTAAACATGGGTAAAGTAAAACAGAGCATAATGTTGCAGCATCAGACTTAGTCTGTTTGTCAGCTTCACTGTTCTGATAAATAAACTGAACTTACAATATACTCACAAAAGAAATAAGCACTCAGGCATACAATACTGTTCCTCATCTCCTACAAAATGGCAGCACCTTCAGATAGTAAAATTCCTAGCCCATAGATTTAGGTTTCTCTGGAAGGCTACGTATGGCTTTAAAACATCATCTGATTTGAGTTTGGCTTTTGTAATTGCTACAACTTCAATCTGAATATTAAAAACAAAAGAATATAAAATAAATTATATTTCCTTTTAGATGGGTACAAAGACATCTTTTATTCATCTGATATGTACAGTGTACAATATCTGATAAATTAATCAGTCTTCAATCCTCTTCCATTATTCCTCTTTCAGATGACAAAGGTAGAACATATTTTTAAAATATAGCCACTAAAATAATTGTGATTTAGACAATGAAAAGATACTTGGAATAGATTTGATTAAGAATACACCAACTTAAACAAAGAATTTCCAACTGATCCTTTTCTGAATACAAAACCTGCTCATGTCAATTACTTTTAATTAAGTTTATGTTTGGAAAAATCAAATCCCAGTACAGTGCATGGAAGGCGTAACTAATGAAGAAAGAGAGCAGAATAATGTTAAGGTCACATGGAAGTTTTACAAGGGAAAAAAAAATTAAAAAATTGCAGGTTGGCCTTATTATGTAGTTCTTGTTATTACAAAAGCATAACTGTTAATTTGCTCTGATTAAATTATAACTGTAAAATGATTAATGGCATTAACTGAATGATTAAAGCTAAATTAATGCAAGCTATTAGAAATATGAAAGAACTATCTGGACTGGACACATGCCAGCCAATTGAACAAAAATAAAACACAAACCCAAAACACAATTGTCAGGCATCGGTGTGCTTTTGAGGATCAATAATGGATTGCCTACATTGCCCTGAGTTACATTCTTTAGTACATAAATTTAAATTAGCATATCGTCAGTAATTCATCTATCTAAAATTGAAACAAATTTGTTAGTCACTGTTTTTAAACAGTGTCATCAATGGTCAGGAGTACAGCTCTGCCAAAAATAAAGAAATTATCTTTTCGCTTTGAACACTACAATATAAGACACATTTTGCAGTCTCAGCTTTTCTGTGATATGTGTAATTGTTTAGTCCCATAAATCACTCGGGATTCTGGTCTTGATCCAATAAAGTTCTTAAACATACAAATAGTGTACTTTACCAAAATTAAACATTTGGATATTTTCTAATATTGTCTATGTGCTTGATAGAGCAGAAGTGGCTGCAGCTAACACTTGTACGATAAAGTGTGTTCATCAGCAATCTGCCAGATGATGGGGAGCTCACAGTACCCAGGTGGCAAAGCTTCCCTGTCCTAGCCTTATCCTATCCTAGCCCTTCCTGAAAATCATCACTTTATGTAGCTTTCATTGTTTTCTGTAAGAAGCTGAACTCCTTTGAATTGTTTCTGTAATGTACTTTTTACTATTAATTGTTTTCATCTAAATATCCTACTTTAAGTACCAGTTAGTGCAATTAATTCCTCACCACAGGTAGCAGAGATATATACTTTCGCTCAAGCAGGTCATGGAGAAGAAAAGCTTAAACAAACTTCACTTTATAAGCAGAAAATTACCTTAATTTTATGACTTCTATTGCAGATAGAGACACAATCATGACAAAAATCAATAGATACATTAGAAGATGTAGATAATTTTTTGTCTTGACATCTATCATGATATTAAAATATATTTCTATGAAATTGACTCTGTCTTAGAAAGACATTCATCAAAAAACTTTTCAGTAGTGACAAGGGATGTTTTGGGGAGCTGTAAGCTCCAAACTTAGCTGACAGCCAACTCATGAGCCAGCATATATCTTGAATTCCTACAGATTTAAGAAAGTGCATAGATACTCTAAAAATATGCTCTGCAACTAATAAAGAGTAAATGAAAACCATTATTATGTAGCTGTAAGCTCCAGATAGTAGTTACTGCAAAATAAGTAAATGAATAAATAAATACATGAATTCTTCACAAACAATAAAACTCTTCTGAGAAGAGAGAAAGAAGGTAAACATGACATGAATGGTTCTTTTCTCTCCCTATTCTGGAAAGAATACGAGGCCTCTAGAGTGCATTTGTCAATTCTTTAGAAAAGTTGTAGTTGGGATTCTCAGAAAGATCATGACTAAAAGAAGATTTGCCAGACACTTCTCTGAAACTCAGGACAAACAGAAAGTAGTTTCGCACTCAGTTATACATTTTCTTTCTCTCTGTATCTCTTTCTCTCTCATTTTTCATGGAACATTAGTTTTGCTATCTTGGTTTTTACTTAGGCTACCTGCCAGGCAGCACAGGAATTAATTTTTTCAGCTGAATGTCACACTAACACTACACTAAACACGCTATTTTTTCACACATTCTAATCCTAATACTGCAAAAGTTGCCACCTCTCTGTTCCATAATTGTAGTCTTCATGTGTGCATGTGTGCATGAGGAAAATGTAATTTAAATTTTTTTTTGCTTGCTTGCTTGGGTTTTTTTTGTCTTTCTGTTTAAGCCATGATCTTCCAGTGCAGACACAATAATGGCCCATGCCCTTCTTCACTGGAGGTTTAGACCGTCCAATGTGAAATTTACCATTTCTGGAAAATACATTCACGTCTCTATTATCATGTTAGGAACTTGTAAGAAATAAGAAATACTAACAATCCATTTTATACTTTAACAACCAATATAGCTGAAATATACCATATAGGACTGCACAGATAAGTGGCCTAGTGTTATTCTTCACCTCACACTTTTGTGACGGCTCCTTCATCCAGCAACGTCATCTGTCTGCAGATTGTGTGTATTTTTGAAGAGTTAACATTAGACCTGCTTCCATGTGCCTGTCGAATTTGGCTGTAAGTACTGTAAGGCAGGAATTAACTTTTTAGCTGAGCTACAGTGCCATCCTGTTTGTAGAAAATGTAGGTTTTTTTTCAGTATGGGCATATGCTGCCAACAGAACCAAGACTAAATAAACAGATAAATACAACAGATAAACATATAGTACTGCTTGGGGTATTTATTTTTTCTTTCTTTTTTTTTTTTTTTTTTTTACANTACTGAATACTATAGCACCTCTGCAGAGTTCAGTTGTTTAAAAATTTTTTGCAGCATGCCCAAAACTCATGTTCAATAGAAATTATCAAACCCACATTAAAAATATTTCTGTGTTGCCAACCATGGAATGTATGCAATGAACAGGTTATCCGTATTGATATATTTATATTGTTCTCTTCTATAGAACTAGAAACTATTAATTATAAGCATATGATCCACTACACAAAAGGTAGAATTTGCCTGCCACCTATTGGTTCTTTTCACTGTTAGCCCTAATTCTTCTCCATTCTCTGTGAACTGATCTTTGGCCAAAGTTGTAGTGACTTTACTTTCTGACTTTTTGTCATTAATTTTCTTGCATTTGCTTAATTTGTATTTGCAAAATGATCTGCAAAGTGAAAATCTTCATGATATATCTAGCAAAGGATCTTCACTTGGTGAAGAGCATTCCTGTTTGTTCATACTGCAAACAAGTTGTAAGTGATGAAGATGTGATCTGCAAAGCAATGACACTGGCATGAGAAAAGTCTACTCATTCAAGAATAATTTTATGTAGTTAACCAAATTTGCTATTACATTTGTTATGTAAGCAGAGACAGCTAAGAAAGTGGAAAATGAAAGGTCTTTATTTATACTGCTAAATGAAGGATTATAAGGAAACAAGCACAAGCACTGATCCACTGATCACTTATAGTTTTGTTTTTTATTAGTTTTTATTTCATTTTAACACATTTACTGGTGTGGTTTTGTGCAACTTAATATTCTCTGACACAGTGCCCAGTCATTGTTCAGGGGTTAAGATGGACTCTTTCCTAAAAGGCAATTCAGGCTGTACTATTCCAGGGTGGCTTCCTCTGTCTTACATAGTCCTCCAACACACTCCCATTGGACTTAGCAGAACAAACAACTCTACATAACCTCCATATTTCAAGTATAAGAAACACATGCCCTAAAATTAGGTTATGATGGAATCACACAGATGATTGCCATGCAGCTCTGATACTGTTCACACACTTAGTAAAGGCGGGAGAAAAAAGAAAATAAAGCACACCTCACAGGAAATAACTGTTATCTCTTAATTCCACAAAGGCATCACAGTGCCCCCGGAAGAGATTCAAAATTATGTGTTAAATGCTCTGGACATAATCAGTCTTCAATAGAGAAGCTGTCTCTTAGTAATCTGGGTGATATCACTTTGTTCTGGAAACAGGAGACACTTTATGAGCTGGTTGCATTTAGCACTGTAGATGCAGCCATGGATCTCAAAATTCTGACTCTGATTTTGCTAGGGATTCCGCTAGTCAGCATACGAGGTGTAGCTGGTCAGATGCTGGCTGTGTCAGGTGCACCTGAGGTGCACAGCTCTTTGCACATCTGTAGAGGATTCCAAATCCCACAATCTGTGAGTGTCATGTAATACTAGGATAACATACTTGTAATGCAGAGTCTCTCAGTACCCGCAAATATGATGTACACAGATTCTTCTGGCTTCTTGATGTTTTCAGACTTACATTTGTGTGGAGAAATGTAAAATCATAACTTCTCTTTCATAATTTTCAGTATAAAACCTAAGGAGAAAAATATGAGCTAAAACACGCTTGATTTTACATCCATTTTGATCCATCCTTTATTTTCTTTTTTTTTTTCTTCTAGAAACCTTCCTCTTTTTCTCAAGAAAGCAAAAAAAAAAACCAAACAAAACAAGTAAAGACAGAGGTTGATATGAAACTTCTGAATCAATAATTCTGAACTCAAACATTATTAAAAAATCCAAAAGTCAATACATAGATACAAAACTACCCTCACACACATTCCTTACCATTCAGGTAACTTCAAGTAAGACCACCTGGATAAAGATTTGCAGATCTGCATTTTAAAAGCAGGCTAAGTTCACCTTGTGGCAATATTTTATTAGATTTAGGTTATCTATACCAGCATGTAACTCATTAAAATGAAATGCTAGTACTACAGAAATCAAGGATTAAATTTACATTAAATTCACTGGGAATAAGATTTGACCTTTAATTGACATCCAGTTAAATGACTTTACTGGAATAATCACTCCAAAAAAAATCAGCACAGTATATCCAATTACTTTTAACAAGGGCTACATGGCTTACCTCATCTGTTTAAATGGTAAACTGGTGGTTTTTGTAAAGCTGCTCAAAGTAATTGTCTAGAAAACATTGTAGCTTTCCATTTCAGATGTTCTGGTTTTGTCATTTTTTTTCTATAATTTAGTTCCCTTTACTTTCCTGAAAGTATTTGAAGTGTCTTAAACTTACTCTGAAGAGCAAGTCCTTTACAAGAAATGGGTCTTAAATTCACGGAGAAATTCTTTGAAAGAAATTTTGAACACACATATAATGCAATTAGCCTCATCCCAGCTACCCTAACACATAAGGTAGTGCACCCTCAGCAAGTCTGCGGATGACACCAAGCTGTGTCGAGCGGTTAACACGCTGGAGGGGAGGGATGTCATCCAGAAGGACCTGGACAGGCTTAAGAGTTGGGCCGGTGCAAACCTTATGAAGTTCAATAAGGCCAAGTGCGAGGTCCTACACGCAGGCCAGGGCAATCTCAAGCACAAATACAGGCTGGGTGGAGGACAGATTGAGAGCAGGCCTGAGGAGAAGTACTTGGGGGTGTTGGTAGATGACAAACTCAACATGAGTCGGCAGTGTGTGCTCACAGCCCAGAAGGCGAACCACATCCTGGGCAGCATCAAAAGAAGTGTGGCCAGCAGGTCAAGGGAGGTGATTCTGACCCTCTACTCCACTTTCGTGAGACCACTCCTGGAGTACTGTGTCCAGCTTCTGGGCACCTACAAGAAGGCTGGAGAGGAACTTTTTACAAGGGAGTGTAGTGATAGGACGAGGGGTAATGGCTTCAAACTGGAAGAGGGAAAATTTAGAATAGATATTAGGAAAACATTTTTCACTCTGAGGGTGGTGAGGCACTGGAACGGGTTGCCCAGGGAAGCTGTAGATGCCCCATCCCTGGAAATGTTCAAGGCCAGGTTGGACAAGGCTTTGAGCAACCTGGTCTAGTGGAAGGTGTCCCTGCCCATGGCAGGGGTTTGGAACTAGGTGATCTTTAAGGTCTCTTCCAACCTAAACCATTCTATGATTTTATGATTCTATAAGTAAAAACACCTAACCAAGCAAGCTTTCCCTAGCAATGAAACAATCTTGTGTATCAAGTGAGTATAAAACTTAAATGCTAAAAGCCATGCCAACACTAATTCCACTTTAAAAGAAACATGAGGCTTTACAGACCCTTTCTTTGGAGGTCAGGATCTTTGCTATGTTTGTGAATGGAAGGTAGAATAGTAGGTTAGTGAATGGTAGGTAATTTTCTAATGGTCATTAGGCACACTGAAGATATCCTGGTATAGAAAAGAATGAAATATAAAGAAAAGTTAAAAACATAATAATCATAAGAAATTAAAGGTCTTTTAAAACATATTTTATTTTAAACTCAATACTGAATGTTTAAGACATGACTTTTACTACCATTTCTGAAATAAAAGTGTATGCATGCAATATGTAAACAGATAAATTCTGATCATTAGAACTACCGTTTAATTGGCTCATTACTGTTTCTATTAGTAAGTTCCAATTAAAAATTTCTTGTGTGTTGTGAATAACTAATAAAGATTTTCATAGTTTATTGGATAGATGTCAATATACTGAAAAGAAATAATCCCTGTGGATTTCTCTTACCTCCTGGTTTCATATCAGTTTAGGAATGAAAAAAGAATTTATTGCAGGTGATGAGATACCATTTATTGCATTTAAAAAAGAATAAAAGTAGGTAGAGTAGCTTTCATGTGTGACAAATCATATAATGATAGAATAGCTTGGGTTGGAAGGGACCTTTAAAGGTCATCTAATCCAACCCCCTTGCAATGAGCAGGGACATCTTCAACTAGATCAGGTTCCTCAGAGCCCCATCCAACCTGACCTTGAATGTTTCCAGAGATGGTGCATCTACCACCTCTCGGGGCAACCTGTTCCAATGTTTCACCACACTCATGTAAAAAATGTCTTCCTTATATCTGGTCTAAATCTGCCTTCTTTGAGTTTAAAACCATCACAACAGGCCCTGCTTAAACATGGTTTAAAACCATCACAACAGGCCCTGCTTAAAAGTCTGTCTCCATCTTTCTTATGAGCCCCCTTTAAGTATGGAAAGACCACAATAACTGCTCTCTGGATCCTTCTCTCCTACAGGCTGAACCACAACTGTTTCAGCCTGTATTCACAGGAGAGGTGCTCCAGCCCTCTGATTATTTTCATGGACCTCCTTTGGACTCACTCCAACAGGTCTATGTCTTTCCTGTGCTGAGGACTCCAGAGGTGGAGGAGCAGATTCACGTCCCTTGACCTGCTGGCTACACTTCTTTTCATGAAGCCCAGGATGTGGTTCGCCTTCTGGGCTGCAAGCACACATTGCTGTCTCATGTCCAGCTTTTCATCTACCAGTACCCCCAAGTACTTCTTTGCAGGGCTGCTCTCAATCCTTTCATCCCCCAGCCTGTATTGATACCAAGGGTTTCCCCATCCAGGTGCAGGACCTTGCACCTGGCCTTGTTGAACCTCATGAGGTTCACATGGGCCCACTTCTCGAGCTTGACCAGGTCCCTCTGGATGATATCCCTTCCCTCAAGCGTGTCAACTGCACCACTCGGCTTGTTGTCATCCAGACACTGGCTGAGGGTGCACTCGATCCCACTCTCTATGTCATTGATGAAGATATTCAACAGTACTGGTCCCAATACGTATCTCTGAGGGACACCACTTGTCACTGATCTCCATCCAGACATTGAGCCATTGACCACTACCCTCTGGACGCAATCATCCAAACAATTCCTCATCCACCAAACAGTCCATCCATCAAATCAATATCTCTCCAATGTAGAGAGAAGAATGTTGTGGGGGACCATGTCAAAGGCCTTACGGAAGTCCAGATAGATGATATCTGTAGCTCTCCCCTTGTCCACAGATGTAGTCACTCCATCATAGGTTGCTCAGGCAGGACTTGCCCTTGGTGAAGCAATCTTTAGTTTGACCAGCAGGTCTCAAATCAGTCATGCCAGTCTCTTGCCTCCTTTTCTGTTTTCGTACACCTGGGGATCAAGACTTCTTGTGCTCTAAGGAAAGCGTCCTTCAAGGTCTGCCAGCTCTGCTGTACTCCCTTGTCCCTGAGGGCAGTTTCTCAGGGGGGTCTCATTGACTAACTCCTTGAAGAGCTGGAAGTTTGCTTTCCTAACATTCAGGGTCCTGACTTTACTCTTTTCCTTATCCATATTCCTCAGGACTGTGAACTCCACCAGTGCATGATCACTGCAAGCCAGGCTGCCTCCAATTTTGACATCACTAATTAGCTTACTTGTGTTGGTTACCATAAGGTACGGCATCACATCCCCTCTGGTGGGGCTGTCTACTACCTGGCTTAAGAAGTTATCCTCAGCGCACTCCAGAAGTCTCCTGGATTGCCTACAGCTCACTGTGCTATTTTTCCAGCAGATGACAGGGTGGTTGAAGTCCCCCAGCAGGACGAGAGCCTGCAAGTGCAATGCTTTCTGTAGCTGGACTAAAAAAGCTTCATCAATAGGCTTCCCTTGATTGGGTGGCCTGTAGTAGGAACCAACCACAAGGTTCCCTTTGTTGCCTCAGTCTATAATTCTTACTCATAGGCTTTCAACATGCTTGCGGCTGTTCTTCAGAGACAGCTCTTCACAATCGATGCATTTCTTGATGCAACATCTCTCCCTCTCCTTCATTACCTGTCCCTTCTGAACAGCCTGTAGCCATCAATAGCTGCACTCCAGTCATGGGATTGGTCCCACCAGGTTTCAGTAATGCCAACTAGGTTGTAGCTCTCTAGCAGCACAGTGGCTTCCAGCTCCTTCTGTTTCTTGACCATGCTGCGTGCATTGGTATAGAGGCACTTCAGCTGGGCTGATGGCCATGTCACCTTCTTAGAGGAACACTCCTCAGTTCCTCTGAGGTATTTCACTGGTGTTTCCCTGTTGGGTCAGGGAACCTGTTACCTCAGGACCCCCTGGCTCATCTCTGTAAGACTTAAAGTGTGCTGCAGTGTAGCCAGCGCATCGCAGAGCAACAGGCTGAGGGCCCTTGCTAGCACCCCATCCTTCAAACCTTGGCATGTCATCCCACAGCTTGTCATGGACAAGCCTGATATTATCTTCCTCCCCCTTAAAGTCTTGTTTAAAGCTCTTTCAATAAGCTCTGCTAGCTCATGAGCAAAGATCCTTTTCCCCCTTTGAGAGAGGTGAATCCCATCTGACACCAGCAGGCCTGGTGCCATGCAGATCATTCTATTATCAAAAAATCTGAAAGTGCAGTGGTGACACCAGCCATGGAGACACGTATTAATAGACTGGATCCATCTATTTCTGCCAGTGTCACTGCTTGCAACTAGAAGGATAGAGGAAAAAGTTACCAGCCATCCTACCAAAAGTTTGTTTTGATTGCCTTCATACTATGTGTTGTGGCTTCGTTGCCACCCACATGGAAGAGCACTAATGGGTAATAGTTCAAGGGCCGTACCAGGCTGGGAAGTTTCCTAGTGATGACCTTATACCTTGGCTCCAGGGAGGCAGAAGACTTCCCTAAGAGCAGGGTCTGGCCAGCATATTGGACCCTCTGTTCCCCTCAGAAGGGAGTCGCCTACAATATAACCTGTCTTTTCTCCCTCGTGGAGGTGGTCGTGATATGGGGGTAGGCCTTTCTGACCTTGGCAGCACCGCTGGCAAATATGGATCATCATCCACATCATCATCCATTGCCCAGCCTTCCACATCCAGAGCCTTGTACCTGTTGTGCAGAGGCATGTGGGAAGGAGGGGGAGACAATGATGGGGTTCACCTGCCACCCTAAATGTGGACTTGCCTCCATTCACTCCTTTCCTTAAAGTTACTGCCTTCAGCCTGTCGGGGGAGGATACAGGATCCCCTTGATCTTAGATTTTTTCTGGTGGCTGTACATGTTTGTGTCTCAGGGAGGGCAGAGCATGGTTCCACCATTCTGTCTCTTTCTCAGACTCCCTGATGCTCCTTAACCTTTCTACTTCCCCTCATAGCTCTGCCATCAAGCTGCGTAGATTGTCCACTTGGTCACACCTCACACTGGTGTTCTCACTACTGCCATCCGTTACCAGCGAAAGGCTCTGACACTCCCTGCATCCTGAGACCTGGATGGCTGTATCTTTTTATGGGAGTTCTGTCTGGGTTGCCACATTCATTCTGGTGAGCATACAGGACATGGCTTTCTGCCGTGTGGATACCATAGCTAAGCTCCCTCTGAGAGGATGATGACCACCAGTTGAACTCACCTCTTTAGCTGGTAGGGTGACAATGTCCTTCCTGCACACTCTCTCGTGCAAACTGCTACACCACACCCTAGCTGACACACCATACCCTGTTTGCCCGCTCTGGTTGCAGCACTCCTGTTTGCTCATGCTCTCCAGAATGCTTTTTGTATTTGGAAGGAGGTGGTTGCAATTGCTCTGGCAATGCCCAGGACTCCTCAGCATCTCTCCAAGAGCTGCCAGCTCTTGGTGGGTCTCTCTGCTGTCCTGGCATTTCCCAGCCTCAGGAAAACCCCTTGTGCACTGAGATCAGCCAATCCGCTGCAGGTCGGGCTGTCTCCAGAGTAGGTCCCCTCAGCGACTGACCTTCTTTTCATTCTGCTTTTCATTCTGGCTACACTGGGGCACGTAAGCTTATATGAGGACTTTATCCAGAAATGTCTATCATCCTCAGATGGAGATGAAAGTAAATTTAACCTCTGTGTATTATTTTAAAATCCATCATAGATTTTTGGGCTACCTTATTTTTTTACTCCCCAATGTACACTAGTTTTTCCTGTCACTAATAGACTAAGGTGATAATACTTCTGGGCTAATTACTACTCAGTACTTGATGTATTCCTTCTGTATACAGCTGGTTTCTTTTAGATATTCAAACCAACAAACTATGTTAATTTTTTCAGTAATTTCTCCCAGTCAAATTCATTATGTTATTCCATGTTGTGAACAGCAGGAGTGTGATCCCTCAGCTAACAGAGGCCAGGAAACAAAAGCTTTATATGAGGGCAAAATGACAGTTTTGTTTTTTTCTTTTGTTTCATTTCATTTGGTTTGGTTTTGTGGTTAAAGGCAAGCATCATTCTATTTTATTTACTCATAAACCTACTGGATTATTGCAATAATCAGTTTTCAAAATACTTATTGTTCTTTGTTTGATGTAAACAAAGTAGGACATTGACACTATGGACCTTACTGATACTTATATTGCATCTCCATTAAAACTGGGTATTTTCCACCTGTGAAAATACCAAATGAACTAACTATGATCATTGCCATTAAGATTAACACCACATGAATTTATAATGTTAGAATTTATTTTATTATGTCTCTATTTCATTTTAAGTGTCCCATCATTATCAACACATTTAATATTCACTCTATTAATAGTGATCATCACTAATTAATTCAGAGCTATTAATGTGGAAGTTATGGAAATTACCACCAAAATCTCACCATAATTCCTATGAAAACATTTAAGCCCTATCCTTAGATAATGCTGACTCACGTTATTGATGAATTGGAGCTAAATAGTTTAGCTACACGGTGTGACTTAAGCTGTAATCTCTGAAATGTGTTATTCTTACAGACACTGAAAACTTCAGACTGTAACCACGAAATAATACAAATGCCATTTTTCTGCAGTCTCACTGAATTTTCTAGGCTATACTTTAACACTTAGAAGGACAATTTTTTATCCTTTAATTGTGCGTTTTCTGATTTTATATGCAACAAAGAGAGTATATTTTCAACAACAGTGGCAATTACAATGTTCAAGTTTGTTTGTACTACACTTAAATAAAAATAAGCTGAAACAGGTAATAAATTTGAAAACATATGCAGTTGCAACAATGGTCTTTTCTCCCCATTTCCTGATTTCTGTTATTGCCAGTAAGTATTATATTATTCAGTGGAAGCTGGAATAGGTCCCTTTGAGTTGGATTTTAATCATATTTGATTAAGTAGGATCTTATTTTGCAAATAGCAACACTGGTGACACTGTTAAGATTATTTGGCCTTAAACAAATAAAAAATAACATCATGGAATGTGAAAACACATTTCAGTAAAAGAAAATGATCCTTTATAACTAATTTAATCGTTAAGCTATAGCATAATGGTTTTTTTTATGGTCATTTATAGGCCAAATAGATGTTAGATTATTTTGTACTGATTCAACAGGTGGGCTATGCTATCAACTAAAATATTTTACAGATTACTGAAAGATGCATGTTTGAATGTGTTCAGAGATGACAGATTTGAACCTGTGACTCACAGAGCTTGGGCAAGGCTCCTGTGTACTCAGATATGAATAAAAGTCAGTTTACCACTTCCAAATAAGTAAAAACTCCAGCTGGCATTCCAGTAATATTTTGGGTTCCAGTACCATGTTTTCAATATCCCAAGGCATCTCAAATCACATTATACACTTAAATGAAGACAAGTGAATTTTACTCTTTGAGTGGTATTTATTTGCATAAAGACAAATGTCTAATGTAATTTCATTTTTGGTAGGATATCCCTTCTGGCCTCAAGCAGTAGAAAAGACAACAATGGGTGTCTCATATACTCTGTGTTATTCTCATAGCCTGGTGCACTTGTCTCAGCTACTCCAGGGCATCTGTCTATGTTTAAGAAACTGCATAGAGCTCTAGTTTTCCACTGATGAAAATGAAGTTATGAGGGTGAATTCGAACCACTTGTTCTTATTAAATATGCACTTGTAGACTCCTGTACTTAGATACCTACATTACACAGAATCATACACAGAATGGTTGGGGGTGGAAGGGACCTCTGGACATCATCTCATCCAACCCTCCTGCTAAAGCAGGTTGCCCTAGAGCAGGTTGCACAGGATCACGTACAGGCAGGTTTTGAATATACCCAGAGAAGTAGACTCCACAACCTCTCTGGGCAGCCTGTTCCAGTGCACTGGCACCCTCAAAGTAAAGAATATTTTCCTCATGTTCAGACGGAACTTCCTGTGTTCCAGTTTGTGCCCTTTTCCCTTGTCTTGTTGCTGGACGCCATTGGAAATAGTCTGGCTTCATTGTCTTGACACCCACCCATTAGGTATTTGTGAGTGTCTTTAAAATCCCCTCTCAATGTTCTCTTCTCCAGGCTAAACAGACCTAAGTCTCTCAGCCTTTCCTCGTAAGAAAGATGCTCCAGTCCCTTGGTCATCTTCGTAGCCCTCCACTGTAGTCTCTTCAGTAGCTCCTTTTCTTTCTTGAACTGGGGAGCCCAGAACTGGACACAGTACTCCAGACGTGGCCTCACCAGGACATAGTAGAGGGGGAGGATAACCTTCCTCGACTGGCTGGCTGCACTCTGTTTCATAGAATCATAGAATTGCCTAGGTTGGAAGGGACCTTTAAGATCATCAAGTCCAACCATTAACCTAACACTGACAAAAACACCACCAAACCATGTCTCTAAGCACCATGTCTACCCGTCTTTTAAATAGCTCCAGGGACTGCAACTCCACCACTTCCCTGGGCAGCCTGTTCCAATGCTTAACACCCTTTCTGTGAAGAACTTTTTCCTAATATCCATCCTAAATCTACCCTGGTGTAACTTGATACCATTTCCTCTTGTTCAATCACTTGTTACTACCGAGAAGAGGTAGACCCCCATCTCTCTACAACCTCTTTCAGGTAGCTGTAGAGAGTGATAAGGTCTCCCCTGAGCCCCCTTTTCTCCAAGCTAAACAACTCCAGTTTCCTCAGCCACTCCTCATAAGACTTGTGCTCCAGACCCCTCACCAGCTTCGTTGCCTTTCTCTGGACATGCTCCAGCATCTCAATGTCTTTCTTGTAGTGAGTGGCCCAAAACTGAACACAGTACTCGAGGTGGGGCCTCACCAGTGCCAAGTACAGGGGAACTATCACTTCCCTAGTCCTGCTCACCACACTATTCCTCATACAGGCCAGGATGCTGTTGGCCTTCTTGGCCACCTGGGCACACTGCTGGCTCATATTCAGTCAACTGGTGACCAGCACCCCCAGGTCCTTCTCCGCCAGGCAGATTTCCAGCCATTCCGCCCCAAGCCTGTAGCACTGCATGGGGTTGCTATGACCTAAGTGCAGGACCCGGCACTTGGCCTTGTTGAACCTCATACCATTGGCCTCGGCCCATTGATCCGACCTGTCCAGATCTCTTTGTAGGGCCATCCTGCCCCCAAGCAGATCGACACTCTGCCTACCTTAGTGTCATCTGCAAACTTACTGAGGGTGCACTCAATGCCCTCATCCAGGTCATCGATAAAGATATTACAAGAGAACCGTCCCCGGTACTGAGCCCTGGGGAACACCACTTGTGTCTGGCCACCAATTGGATTTAACTCCATTCACCACCACTCTCTGGGCACAGCCACCCAGCCATTTTTTTTACCCAGAGAAGAGTACACCTATCCAAGCCATGAGTAGCCACATTCTCCAGGAGAATGCTGTGTGAAACAGTGTCTAAGGCCTTACTGAAGTCGAAGTAAACAACATCCACATCTTTTCCCTCATCCACTAAACAGGCCACCTTGTCATAGAAGGAGATCAAGTTTGTCAATCACGACTTGCCTTTCATGAAGCCGTGCTGACTGGGCCTGGTCACATGGTTGTGTTGTGTAATGACACTGAGGATGTTCTGCTCCATAACCTTCTGAGGCACTGAGGTCAGACTGACAGGCCTGTAGTTCCCCAGATCCTCCTTCTGGCCCTTCTTGTAGATCGGTGTCACATCTGCTAACCTCCAGTCAAGTGGGACCTCTCCGGTTAGCCAGGTCTGCTGAGAAATGATGGAAAGTGGCTCAGTGAGCACTTCTGCCAGCTCCTTCAGTATCCTCAGGTGGACCCATCTGCCCAATAGACTTGCATATGTCTAGGTGCTGGAGCAGGCCACTCACCATTTCCCTGTGGAGTATGGCTGCTTCATTCTGCTCCCCAACCCTGTCTACTAGCACAGAGGGATGGGTACACAAGGAACAACTGGTCTTACTGTTAAAGACTGAGGCAAAGAAGGCATCTCAACCATTTCCTCATCCTCAGTCACTATGTTTCCACCCCCATCTACTAAAGGATAGAGTTGTCCTTAGTCCTCCTTTTACTGTTAATGTATTCATAGAAACTTGTTTTGTGGTCCTTAACTGCACTAGCCAGGTTAAGTTCTAGTTGGTCTTTTGTCCTTCTAATTTTCTCCCTACATAGCCTCACTACATCTTTGTCGTTCTCATGAGTGGCCTACCCTTTCTTCCAAAGGCCATAAATTCTTCTTTTTTCCCTGAATTGTAACCACAGCTCTCTGTTCAGCCAGGCCAGTCTTTTTCCTTAACAGCTCATTGTGCAGCACATGGGGACAGTCTGCTACTGCACCTTTAAGAGTTTCTTCTTGAAAGATGCCCGGTCTTCCTGGACTCCTTTGCCCTTCAGGACTGCCTCCCAAGGGACTCTGTCAACCGGGCTCCTGAAAAGACCAGACTCTGCCCTCCAGAAGTCGAAGGCAGCAGTTCTGCTGACTCCCCTTCTTGCTTCTTGATGAATTGAAAACTCTATGATTTCATGATCACTATGCCCAAGACAGCCTCGAACCATCACATCCCCCACAAGCCCTTCTCTGTTTACAAAAAACAGGTCCAGTCGGGCACCTTCCCTAATCGACTCCTTCACCATCTGTGTCAGGAAGTTATCCTCAACACACTGTAGGAGCTTCCTAGACTGTTCCCTCTCTGCTGTATTGTATTCCCAGCAGATATCTGGTAAGTTAATGTCCCCTACGAGGACAAGGACTTGCGATCTTGAGACTTCACCCAACTTTTTATAGAATATTTCATCTGCATTTTCATCCTGGTTGGGCAGTCTATTAACAGATTCCCACTGTGATATCTGCCTTTTTGGCCATCCCCCTGATTCTTACCCGTAGACACTCAACCTTATTTTCACCATCATTTAGTTCTAGACATTCATAACACTCCCTGACATACAGGCCCACCCCACTGCCTCTCCTTGCTTGCCTGTCCTTCCTGAAGAACCTATAACCATTCATTATAACACTCCAGTCGTGTGAGTCATCCCACAACATTTCTGTGACAGTGACTGCAGCATAGTTTTCCTGAGGCACAATGGGTTCCAGCTCCTCCTGCTTGTTGCCCGTGTTACGTGCATTGATGTACAAGTACTTCAGTTGGGCTGTTGATCCTACCTTCTTTCTACTGGGAGAAGCCCTAATTTATGCCTGATCATTCCCTGGCACAGACAATATTTCTAAACCATCAATGCCCCTCACATCTCCACTGCTGCATGAATCTCCAGTCCCTACCTTCATTGAGTCAGCAGACCGAGGAACCTCAAGTAGCATCCCATCCCATGGACATTGGCACACCACCCCCAGCCTTACTCCAAAAAAGCCTGGTTTCATCCCCTTCCTCCTTCAAATCTGGTTTAAAGGCCTTTCAATGAGCCCTGCCAACTCCTGCGCCAAGAACCTTATCCCCCTTTAAGACAGGTGTATCCTGTCAGTTGCCAGCAAGCCTGGTGTCACATAAACCAACCCAAATGCACCCCAGGATACCATTTGCCTTCTTGGCCACAAGGGCACATTGCTGGCTCATGGTCAACTTGCTGTCACCAGGAGTCCCAGGTCCTTCTCTGCAGAGCTGCTTTCCAGCAGGTCAACCGCTAACCTGTACTGGTACATGAGGTTATTCCTCCTCAGGTGCAAGACCCTATACATGCCTTTGTCAAACTTCATTAAATTCCTCTCTGCCCAGCTCTCTAGCCTGTCCAGGTCTCCCTGAAGGGTAGCACAGCCTTCTGGTGTGTCAGCTACTCCTCCTGGTTTTGTGTCATCAGCAAACTTGCTGGGGGTACACTCTGTGCCTTCATCTAGGTCATTGATGAATATGTTGAATGAGACTGGGTCCAGCAGTGACCCCTGGGGAACACCGCTAGTTACAGGCCTCTAAGTAAACTCTGTGCCACCGACCACTACCCTCTGAGCTCTGCCATTCAACCAGTTCTCAATGCACCTCACTGTCCACTCATCTAACCCACACTTCCTAAGCTTACTTATGAGGATGTTATGGGAGACGGTGACAAAAGCCTTGCTAAAGTCAAGGTAGACAACATCCACTGCTCTCCCCTCATCTACCCAGCCAGTTATGCCACCATAGAAGGCTATCAGATTGGTCAAGCATGATTCCCCTTGACTGCTCCTGATAACCCTCTCTTCCTCCATGTGCTTAGAGATGACATCCGGGATGAGCTGTTTCATCACCTTTCCAAGGACAGAGGTAAGGCTGACTGGCCTGTGGTTTCCTCTTTCTTGCCCTTTTTGAATACTGGAGTGACACTGGTTTTCCTCCAGTCCTCAGGTACCTCCCCCATTCTCCATGACCTTTCAAAGATGATGGAGAGAGTCTTAGCAATAACAGAATTATAGAATCATGGAATAGAGTCACGGAATCATAGAGTCACAGAATCATAGAATTGTAGAATCATGGAATCATAGAATAGTTTGGGTTGGAAGGGACCTTTAAAAGTCATCTAGTCCAACCCCCCCTGCAATGACCAAGGACATCTTCAACTAGATCAGGTTCCTCAGAGCCCCATCCAACCTGATCTTGAATGTTCCCAGGGATGGCACCTCTCAGGGCAACCTGTTCCAGTGTTTCACCACCCTCATTGTAAAAAACTTCTTCCTTATATGTAGTCTAAATCTTCCCTCTTTTAGTTTAAAACCATTACCCCTTGTCCTATCACAACAGGCCCTGCTTAAAAGTCTGTCCCCATCTTTCTTATAAACCCCCTTTAAGTACTGAAAGGGTGCTGCCAACTCCCTCAGTACTTGTGGGTGCATCCCATTGGGGCCCATGGATTTGTGGGTGTTGAGTTTGCCTAAATGATCTCTAACCTGATCCTCCTCAACCAAGAGAAAGTCTTCTTTTCTCCAGACTGTTTCTATTACCTCCAGGGTCTGGGATTCCTGAGGGTCTGCCTTAGCAGTAAAGGCTGAAGCAAAGCCGCCATTCAGTAACTCCTTCTTTGCATCCTCCACCACCAGGGCACCCACCTCATTCAGTAGTGGGCCCATTACGCTATGGAAAACACCCCTTGTTAAAGTGAGCAGCTTAAATGTACATCCTGGCTTTTTCAAATTAAATGCTTTTTCAGAGAATAGGCCAGGTACTGTCCGGTTCCCACTAACTTTGCAGAGAAAATTAGCAGTTCTAACCAAGATTAACCTGCAGGGAATAAACCCTGTGTAAAATAATTCCTTCAGGGTAACAAAGGTAGAGCTACCTGCCTGCTCCAACAGTAAGTCTTTTTCAGTATATTAGACCAGGAAGATAAGCACAAGAAGTGTTAAAACTCACTTATGCATTATAAAAAAATCAAAATATTTACATGGTGACTAAGGGAATAATTTCAAGTTTAAGAGAATTCAATCTGATTTACAGGCAAAAATTAACAAGAAAATGATCATAATATCCCAAGTCACTGTTTGTCAGGTGTATTTTGACTTAGGTGTTCAACTTCAATGCAGCTATACACTTCAGAATTATTATTCTAATAACAATAAAATAGTAGGCCAACACAGATTCTTGCCTGCAGTAAGAAGTGTATTCTTGACAAGAGCTATTTTGCAGTTAAATTTATTATTTCACAGTTGTTTGTTTATCAACACAAGGAGAAAATCCATGTATTACAAACATTCTACACTATTATCCAACATCTAGTCTTAACTTCTGGAAATTAATTTCTTTTTTTTGAGAGGTGATCCAATTCACTTACCTGAACATGAGATTACAACAGGTGTGACAATGCAGCCTTGTTTTGTAATTGTATAACAGACAAAACCTTTCAGAAAGGAAAATGTTGAAAACTTCAATTCATAAAGGTAAATTGAAGTGGATTGTGATATTAATCAAAATTGATCTCGAAAGAGATATTATTTCCCATTTGTTGTCATCAAGATAAAAAAAGGTCTCTCTCTGTCTTAAAATCAGGGAATGAGCTGCTTTGGCTCTTGATGTTTGGTATTATATGACTAAGTAGCTGCAGTAGGTTGAACTTGGCTGACTGCCAGGTGCCCACCAAGCAGCCCTGTTGCTCCCTCTTCATCAACAGGATAAGGGGAAAATATACAACAAAAAGCTTATTGATTACAATAAGGACAGGGAGATTACTTACTGTCATCATGGACAAAACAGACTTGACTTGGGGAAATTAATTTATCATCAATCAAATGGAATAGGATAATGAGAAATAAGAACATANGTTCTTCTACCTCCTGCCTCTGCACAGCTAGGGGGGATGGGGAATGTGGGTTATGGTTAGCTCATAAAACTTCATCTCTGCTGCTCTTTCCTCCTTACACTGTTCCTCTGCTCCAATATGGCATTCCCCCATGTGGTCACAGATCCTGCCCAAAACCCACCTGCTCCAGCACGGGCTCATCTCCATGTGGTCACAGGTCCTGCCAGGATCCTGCTCCAGTGCAGGCTTTCGATGGACTGGAAGCTGAATAACTGTTCCACCGTGGACTTCTATGGGTTGCTGGAGTACATCTTGTGTCACCATGGTCTGCACCACAGGCTGCAGGGGAACCTCTGCTTTGGTGCCTGGAACACCTCTTCCCTTCCTTCTTCACTGACCTTAGTGTCTGCATGGTTGTTTCTCTCACATATTCTTGCTCCTCTTTCCCAGCTGTTGTGCAGCAGTTTTCCCCCTTCTTAAATATATCATCACGTAGGCGATAACAACGTCACTGATTGGCTCAGCCTTGGCCAGCGGCAGGTCTGTCTTGGAGCCAGCTGGAATTGGCTTTGTCTGACATGGGGCAGCCGCCTATGTTTTCTTACAGAAGCCACTTCTGCAGCCCTGCTGTAACCTAAACCTTGCCACAGAAACCAAGTACAGTATCACATATATTGGTGTGACTGTTGGATTCTTTGGGAGTACCTTCCTGGTAGTGATACTGAAATATTGCCTGGGCTGAAATATGTAAAATCAGAGAAAAAGAGAGATGATAGTAATTCCTAATGAGGTGTTACAGTGGATTGTGAGGTTATTCTCACTGCATTCCTCCTCTTTTCTTATGATTAGCCAAATGCAAGTCGTTAATTACCATTCTTAAAATTAATTTACTCGGTTCAAAAAATAAATATTCACCTCAGAAACACAGATTTCTTGTAGAATCTTAAAAGAGAAACAGTATTTTTAACATCAGGCAGATAGAATGTAGTCTTAAATAAGAAATCAAATTAAAAATATATTACAGTGTTTTCTTTTCTCTCTGCACTTTGTAAACTACAACACTTGTATTCTTATGTCTTTATACTGTGGGATGATTTTCTTAATGCCACAGATGTTAATCATGTATTTTTTTTCTGGTTCCAATGCAGACACAGCAAATCATGAAAAAATATTACTGCAAATACTGGGTCAAGTAGCTACAATAAATCATCTTCAAAGACCTGTTTGCCACTTTTGTTCTTCAGTTTTCATTAGGTCTATTGAAGTTTTAAGTATAATCTTCTTCAAGTGAAATTTGGCTTTTGTTGAGTTTTCATTTGTGAAGGTGTACAAGATCAGATTTTCTGGAAATGTTAAACTGTGTTATAGCTGGATTAACTGCTTTTTGAAGATGGATGGAAATCATAGCCTTTATGCACCGATTAACATCTCTTTTTCCTAGATATGGAATATGACTGAAAATTCTAATTCACTCAGTTTCTATACTTTACACTAGATAAGAATGCAAAATGGAATCTTTCAAGTTTTCCATGTTAAGAGCTTAACAGTCTTATAAAGTGATGATTGTACTGCATTTTTTTCATGAACAAATTTATAATATTATTATTATTCTGAAGAAATTTAAGCAAACTCTTGGAGTACAAGACATTTAGTGTACAGTGATTCTCACTATGGACCAAACACATATGAAAGGCATACCCACAATATAGCTATGACGATCCAATAATTTTTCTGAACATAATTGGATTTTCAGTCAGTCCATTGCTTTCAGCTGTGAGAAGAGGTGGAAAGTGCAGCAATAGTGACATTTCACTTGTAAGACTAAGCAAAAAAGAAGTATGATAAAAGGTGGACTTGCTGCATGTTTCGGTTTCTTTCTGTCAAGAAAATTAGAGATAAAACCAAACAAAACCCCCATTCAGGTATTTTATGTAGGATGTTTAAATTCATTGGAAGAAAATCTCTGGAACATTTATTGCAGACAGACAGTGGTGATTTTGAACTAATATACTAAAAGTTTTTCTTCATGTGCTAGTTTGTCTATGTACTTGTTTAGATGAAGACAAAGTCTAGATGTAGACAAAGTCTTGATGTAGTCAAAGTCTGACTCATTAAAGATAACAGTATTAATTTTTTTTGTTATTTATGGTGTGCTGTAAGCTTTTTTCATGAGGAACACTTGCTCAGCCTATACACATGATATTTCCCTTCTTCACTCATTGTGGAGAGTAGGATCACTAAAAATAAATCTGTACGGAAACAAAGCAAAAGTAGAAAACATGCATACTATGAAGTTTGTTTAAAAAAAGAAGAAAAAATGAACTATTATCATTAATCATTTGATGGCACTTTGTGACTTTTCAGCAATGTACAGGGAACATTCTGGATTATACGCATATTATTGCATCAAGTAATTTGACCAAGATTTTTCTGTTTAAGGAAACCTGCTATTCTGTTGCAAGAAATAGTGATTGGAATACTTTGCAATGCAGGAATCCTACCTGTTTATGAGACTGGAAGAACTCTAAAAGATAAAAAAAAAAAATCTTTTTGCTTTTTTCTACTCTGAGAAGTTAAGTCATGGTTAAATTCTCTTTGAAGAGGACAAGTTTTGGTTATTGTATATACTCTTCTTTGCAACTCCCTGCTTTTTCAAAACAAAATTTAGTTTTCAGTTACTTTCCAAATGTCTGAGAGGCAAAGACAAATATCTAGCTCATAGTTGTTAAAAATTCTAATTCATTATTTTTCTTTGATGAGAATAGTCTATTAGTTTCTTACAGCTATGGAAAAATATTGGAGAACTTGTAATGACCCAAACACTTAAAATGGGAAATTTACTTACAACCTCTTCATATAGATATATCCTGTTCCATGATGGTTTCTATAAATGTGTATTTGTCAAATTTTTTATTGTTAATAGCTAACACATTTTCTCATATCTGTGAAGCAGTCATTGCAAACCAGAAACTCAGTAAATATATTTATTTATGCATTGAATGAGTGTCTGTATATCATACATTTGTACATGGGTGCAAATGGATACATAATATTCATAAACACATTGCGTAGACTGATGTAAAGCTGTTGATAGTTATGGCATTACAGCCACATATTCAGTAAGAGCTGAGATAATTGTAATTTTTTTTTATATATTTAATCAACTATCCATGGAATGGACCAGAACTGATTTCAAATGGCTGGTCTGAGAAACGCTTTGTGTTCCATTCTCAGTGCTTTACAGTCATCAAGTAGCTGTTTTTCCATTGCTATCTTTTCTACCTTTAATTCTAATAGTACTAGAAAATGTGAAAATATGAAGTTTAAAAGAAAGAAAAAAACAAACAGGTCAACTTAACACTAGGCTTTGGAATTGCCAAAACTATTAGAAATGCTTTTGTGTGACTTAGCAGGACATTTTCATTAAAAAGAAAACAATAACTGTTTCACCAGCTAGTTCTTCCAGGCTTCTTCCCAATTTATTTCAAGTGATGTGGAGAGATCTACCTGAATTAAAAACAAACAAAACCAAAAAGTTCAATGTACATATATGCAACACATTTCTATTAGGGTGATTTTGTCTGTTTCTGCAGGATCTACACCTGATCTCTGCCAAAGCTATCTTTCATTTCATTTGGGTCATCAGTATATGCTAATGTACTGATTACTTAATGTCTTCAGTCATTTCCTGTGGAGATTTTTCATGTCATCTGGTCCTTTGTTTGCACTGTAGCCAATTCTGTTTGATATCTAATTAAAAAATTATTATTTACTATGAAACTAATGCTTGACGGCTCTCTCTGTCTTTTCCTGAGAAATTGCTTAGACAAAAAACTGAAGTTCTACTTGGAGACATATCAAGAAGGAATGTCTTCTATTCTTCAGTCTGAAGTTTTTTCACCTTTAAAACTGTACATAATAAGATATTGAAAATGCTTTTTATGTAGATGCTGCAATGCGACAGTGTCAATCAAATGTTAGTCTCACCCTTCCAAACCCATACACTTTCAATAGACATAGAACTAAACATCCAGTAACAAAGTGAGTAAGATTTTTAAATTCTTTTTCTTGGTGCTTGTCACAGAATCACAGAATAGTCAGGGTTGGAAGGGACCTCTGGAGATCATCTAGTCCAAGCCCCCCCCCGCCAGAGCAGGGTCACCTACAACAGGTTGCACAGGACAGCGTCCAGGCGGGTTTTGAATGTCTCCAAAGTGGGAGACTCCACAACCTCTCTGGGCAGCCTGTTCCACTGTTCCACCACCCTCAAAGTAAAGGAGTTCCTCCTCATGTTTAGATGGAACTTCCTATGTTCAAGCTTGTGCCCATTACCCCTCATCCTATCAATGGGCACCACGGAAAAAAAGACTGCTCCCATCCCCCTGGCATCCTCCCTTCAAGTATTTGAAAGCATTAATAAGATCCCCCCTCAATCTTCTTTTCTCTAGACTAAAGAGACCCAAATCCCTCAGCCTCTCCTCATATGAAAGATGTTCCAATCCCCTAATCATCTTTGTAGCCCTTTGCTGGACCCTCTCCAGCAGATCCCTGTC
>VZSZ01006617.1:281988-397400 GCA_013398815.1 Ibidorhyncha struthersii
GATAAATAAATAAATAATAAAAAAGGACCTTATGTCTTCTTTCTCAATGTGCTCTAATCCATTGAATCAAATCCCTGAACAGCTGCCATCCATTCCTATTATAATATTTCTAGCTTTGTTTGTTCGAAGAATACCAAAACAAGTATTCTCTTGTCATTACCCATGGTCAGTTGATTAAGGCAGTTTCCTAGAATTAGGAAATATGAGTTGATTTCTGTCAGGCTGGATAGAGTCCAGAAAACTTTGTTTAGAAATCCACACAAATGTGAATAGCTGCTGTCACCTCTGTAGTCCTTTGATTTGGCTGTTTGTCCATGATAATCTAATTAATATTAAAGCTTTGTGTGAGAGAAGAGCTATCACTTCTGTAACAGTTCCTAAGCATATATTAGAAAGTAGTTAGTGGGAACACAGGTAAGGTCACATTCTACTTGTCATGTATTCAATGTGGTAGTAGGAAAACCTTGGTTATGTTTTGGTGAGAAAGATAGGAAATAATATTGACCCAGCTGTGTTCATGTGTTGTTGTGTCAAGTTGTAGCTGCTTAGGATGGTGGGATCCCTTGTTCCAATGTAAAACACAATGCTCAGCTTCAAAAAGGAGGAGTGCAGTACCTGCTTCTTAAATACTAGATATTAAAGCATTATTTAAACATTCTTGATAATATGGTACGGTTTTACATTCAGTTTTGGTTGAAGGTAAGCAATTGACAGAACTTTAACTCGGAACATTAAGGAAACAATTTCTGTACAACTCTTTCTCCTGGTTTGAGGTAAAACAGGACCAATTATGTTCAGTAACTTTGCTTCTTAGCTGGGCCTCTTCTAACTACTGAAACTAACAGCATATTGTGCAGACAATGTTCGCTCTCTCAGAGTGATAAGACCAATCTTTATAGTTGATGCCCAGGCATGGTATGCAGAGAGGCTCTTGCTTATACTTATTGCTCTAACACCCAAGGCCAACCAACTTTGTTGTTTGCCCCGTTGGAGGGTGGGAAGTGGAAAAAAAAGCACAGTGGGGGCACCTGCGGGGAGGAGCGGACAGGCCAGGTGACCCAAACCTGACCAACAGGGTATTCTGTCCCATCTGCCTCACGATCAGTATAAAAGCTGAGGGATCAAAAGGTCAGGTCTCTTTCTTCAATGGCCAATGTCTGAGGAGGACGCTGTTCGCCTGCCTTTGGTCCCAATCGTGAATGCAGATCCAGAATCCAGTTCCCATCCATCACTGGGTCCAGTCTGGGACTGACCCAGTGCCAGCCAGTGTCATGATTGTCATCCTGGGAGCACGATACCGTTTTGTATATATTTCATTATTTCCTTTTTTTTAATATTATTCATATTTCATTAAAGTAGTTTAGTTCCTTCTAAACTCATAAGTCTCTTTTTTCCCTCCTCTGACTCTCTCTTCGAAGAGGGGTAGAGGAGAGCATCTGTCGGTCCCATCTGGGGTCCCCCACGTCCCCAGTGGCCGATTTGGCTTAAACCATGACACTCTTTTACTGCAATTTCAGATCTACAAGCATGGGTCACTGGATGTCAAAGTTTTGGTCGTAATATGTTTCTGTCTTTTTCTCTGTCAAACCAAAACATATTTTTATGGTTTTGTTCATTTATTAAAGCAAAAAGAAATTATAACAGAAACTGGAAAGTAAATGCACAGATTTCTAAGTAGTCATATGGTTTTGGTTTAATCTTTTTTCTGATTTCAACACATGGACAAACTGCTGTCACCAAGTGCCAAACTGCCTGATCATGGGGCTGACTAGCTGTTACATTTTTCGTCTGTCATGGTAGGCATCTTTTTGCATCAACTTCAGATGTCAGCAACAATGAGAGCCCTTGCTTTTTCTGGATGTATAAAGTTGGAAACGACCATCTGTTCAGCCTTCTGTTATCTGAATTCTTCCCTAGAAATAGTTTTCAAGAATATATTAAGAACTGCAAAGAAAGAGATAATGTGTAAGATGTTGGTAATATAATTTTAACCCTTTCCTTTCACTTCATGAGGCATATTTTTGTTACAGACACTGAAACAATGAAAACCAAAAGGAAATTCATGTAGTTCACAACAACTGAATTATTTAGCACTACAATTCTTTACCTTATAATTAAAAGTTTTCTGTATAGTGTTAATGTTATTAGGATGATATTTCCAATATATAACATTCTTTTTATGTTCTGTTCACATAAAAAGTTTGGAAAGCATGTATTCAGCAGTAATTTGTGCCAGAATAAGTGATCTAGTACTAGAATGCCCCCAAAATAGAAACAGAGCAAATATAGTCAATGTAGAGTTTAATTTGGAACAAGGAATAAGTATGTTTTTCTTTTTCATGAAAATGATTGTGAATAAAGGATTTTCTTTTCTTTCCTAAAAAAAAAAAGGTCCACTTTACAGCTGCTTAATGCTGAGCTTATATACAGAGTTTTTTACTCACACTTTGTGGTCTATATGCCCAATTATCTGTTCCAGCAATGACAACATGACACTGAAGTTATCTACCAACATAAGAATCACTGGGGTATCAAATGTGAGTGGTGGCAAATATGAAGTTAACTTTGAAAAGCAGCAAATCCCTTCCTATTTGACTAAAACTTCAGTAAGTATAATGGTAATTATATTTTAATGTTCAGTATTTATACAGATAAAAATCTGATAAATATCTCATTTAAAAGGGTTCTCATCCGAGGAAAATTAAGTCAGTGGGAACATTCTAATTTTTTGAATGAAACCCATATCAGGATTTTCCTTTATTAACCCCTCACTGCTTGAGAGGCATGAAATATCACAGGCCTTAGAGTTACTGGGTTTTTCAATATGATCTTAGTGCAATGGTTTCTAACACTGACAATTTTTTGCCAATTTTCTTATGAAAGCTATTCTTACTTGGAAAGGGAAAAAAAATGTGTAATTACATTTTCCATAGAACAGAATTCATTTGAAATGCAGTATCACAACTTAACAATTCATCTTGTAACATATTCATGTGGTGGAAGCTCTTCAAAAATCATACAACAGCTCTATGTTATTTGGAGCATCTATTGTTCTCCTTTGTTTTCCCATTTGGAACAAGAAAACTGGAAAGGTTTCCATAGTTTGTTTCATTAACAAGACAGATGTGACTGGTAGTGTGCCAGCACAGTTTTATTCTCAGTTAGTGACAGAGTATAATCAAGAAAAAAACACTCAGTATTCAGTGTTTGGCTATTTTATATTATTTTAATACAACTTTGCAAAGCAGACCCTGTAAACTTTACAAAAAATTACATGATAAGTGGTATTGTTGATACTGTAATTTGTTTAAAGTAATCAGTACATCCTTTCATGACTAAAATAATAAACTAGTTCAGCAACTTGAAAAAAATAAGATTTTTGAGCATTTTTAATTCTAACATTAACATCTTTCTGAAAAATCCCACCCACAGAAAAGCTTCAATTATTTTTAATATCTGAAGCATTATGAAACTTGAGCAGTGAAGTCTAGAGGGTTTTATTTCAGAAAAGAGCAGCTATTCAGTTAAAAATTACATTATTAATAATTATCTAAATAACATAGATTTTGTAGAATTATAAATTAATTACTGACTAACAACAATAATAATAATAATTTAAAAGCTGCTAAGAACACAGCAGTCTTCCTTCTTCTTAATTCTCCAGTCCTAGATTCAACAAATGCCCTCCAAACAAAACCTTCCCAGAATATTTTGAGAACTAAACACTTGGACACTCCTGCAAGTGCTTCCTTACAGTAAAGCAAAGAAGGGATGGGAATCACATTCCTAACCAATTACTCTAATCACTGCTGCTCTGGAATTAGGATTAGCACCTGACTTCTCCCGTCAGAATAACTCGTTTAGCAAACTGAGGAGAGAAGGACAAACTCATAGTTTAGGCTACGCAGGGTGAGGAATAACGTTTTTATATTTCTTGAGGGTTTTTTGATCCTTTATGAGAGGTCAAGTGTGTTTTGAATGAAGCAAAACCTCTACGTGGCCCTTGAAATTTAAATCTATACTCTGGTACTTTATTGCATGCTTTGGAGTCTACAGTCTTACTGACAATCACTCAACAGTCTGTCTCTGCTGACCTCTATGGATCATTACTCCACTGATCCCACACAGATGTAATATAGATTACAGTAAGGTTAATCAAAAAAGGACTGTTTTCCTCATGCAACTGCATAACTTTTTCTGTTTCCCTTTGACTGGAATTCCCAGCTTTTATAGTCAATATCCTTCACCAAAGTTTAGCTCATTTAATCTTTCCTGTGCCGCCATGCCTCTCCATTTTCCATCTCAAGTTGAAAAAAAAAAAAAAATAGAACTTCTTGATGAGAATAAAAGTTGTATTTTCATTGCTGTGTAAAGGTCTAAGCTGTTATACTGGGAGGCAGCTCTAGTGTTTACCTTGTTGGTATCTGATTAACTATGCTTTTCTTCAAGGAGCTATGAAATTCTCTTTCCTCTCTGTGGTGGTTATTCTTCAGTGAGGTATGCATCATTCGATGAACCTTATTTTTTACTTCAGGATGCACATTTAAATATGCAAAAATATTAAACAGATGTTACATGTAGAGGTTTTTTTTTCTGGCTTTAGACAGAACAGACATAACAGCAATCAAACACTCTTGAGTGTGAAAGGTATAAGGTGACAAATTCTCAACCTGTTTCTCTCCAATAAACTCAAGGAATGTTCACAGCGTATGTAACTTGTTTCAGATACAGTTATTGCCCACTTTAGGTTATTTAAAGAATAGTCAAATAAAATGTATGATCAAGATAAGTGCAATACACTGTGAAATTTTGATAACCAGGATACACTTTCCAGGATAAATCTTATTATTTTTTATCTGTTCTTTATATCATAATGTTTCAAATAACTAGTTTTTATCATTAGTAGCTTCAAATATCCATAAATGTGAAGTAAGTTATCATGGTTATAGCTATGGATCAGCAAACAATGGTATAGAAAAACATGCATCTGTTCCTAAAATTCCTGAAAGAACAGTAAGATCAAAACAGGTCCCTATCAAAGCAGATGGAATTTCAGATAGCATACTTCTGACTACTATGTTTCTTTTCTGGTGGCTGGTTAAATATCTAGCAATTAAATCAAATCAAACCATTCTTGCTTATCATATAATTATCTTTAGCCATTTGATGAATATATTGCTCTCAGAGCCTCGCAACGTATACAGTCTTCTGCCGATAAGTTACATGCTAAGGAAAGATTTCAAAAACTGTTGACACAAATTATGGAGAAATGTAACACACAATTTCAGTATGTGAAGAAGAAAATAATCTGTCTCTTGTAGGAACTGACTATCTGTCTCCACACATTTAATACACTTTTAATTAAAAAGTAAGAATTATTATCTCCTCAACTAAAACAATGATTGTGGTGGGGTGTAACCATTATCTTATAATCTTTAATTATCTCAGTGCCTCACATATCATGACGTATCATTCTTGAGTTGTGCATATCAACAGAAATGTTATGCTTTTTTGTACTATTCTGTTACTCTCAGCCACAGCAGCTGTTTCTGTTTCCTCGGTGATATGTATCTTTATATTCCAAAATGAATGAAACATTCATGAAGTTTCTTTCTGGCCACTGGTATACTTGAAATGAATAGCTCCTGTTTAATTTTCAGTGAAACACATTATCCTTGTGTCATGCATTGTATTAAAATCATGGAGGTACCAGCAAGCAAATGATCTCTTCATTTTTGATAATAATAGATTAATTTTCCATGCTAATTTAATGCCTTACTTGGAAGGAAGTAAGAATTTTGTATGCATTTCAGGTTATTGTTGATATGCACTGTTCTCTAAATGATGCAATTGTGATTTTCTGTGCATCCATTTAAATACTGCTGGACATCAAAACCATTGTTTTCCTAAAAATGTGTCCATTATTTTTCCTTAAAATCAAACTCCAAACTAACTGTCCCCAAATGCTGTAAAATGTATTACATCAAGGTGGTCCTGGATTTTACTTGAACTTAAATGAGCTGTTCCATTTTATTTTTAGATTGTATAATAATAAAATTATTTTAAAATATATTATAAAAAATGTTGCTGCATAATTCCCTTTAAAAATTTAAAAAGGAAATTTTTAATTAGAGAAATAATGACAATGCTTGATGATTCTGTGATTTTCCTTCTTTCTTTCTTTTTTTTTTTTTTTTAAACACACTAGTAAAGATTTTTTTTTGTTCCACTGGAGTAATTTTAACTTCCAAAGTAAATATTTTGAATCATGAAAAATCCTTGTATACAATTGTGGGCACATAAATTAAGCTAAACTAAACCAAACTCTAGCAATTTGAAGTCTGCCCTCTTTGGCCTCCATCTCAAGAGATGTCAGTTTTCTTTCATTCTTTGGGGACATCATATTTGATTGAATGGGCCCGTAGAAGGAATTTAATTATCAATGATGATCAGGGAGTATAAAAAATTTACCATATCTATATTTTTGTGAGAATGCAGTTTGCTATCTCCAAAATGTGTTATAGTGAGTGTAAGAAATTGTCTTGTTTGTGGGTCTATAGTTGCAGAATACAATGTTGTTCTGCTCAGAAATAGCTGGACTTTTTCGGCGCTTAGCCAAGGGGATGGTAGCTAATTTATCCAGGGAACACTGGAAGGCCAGCTGGGGAGTGTTAAGATTAGCAGCCTATGAAAAATGTAGAAAATCATCTTTTTATAGTGCATAAGAGAAACTCAATATGAACAGAAGACAGTGAAGAAGGGAACTGTTGTTCTCGGCAAAAACTGCATGTTTCTCCAATCCTCACTCCCATTTTGTTGTTTTAGGTTAGTAAATGAAAAAAAAAAAATACAAAATTTAAACCCTGCGTTCTTTCTGGAAAAACATATCTTAAATTATACAAGCTCACCTGTCAAGTAAACCCACATGATGTAATACTTTAAATGTTTAGTCTCAGATCAGGAAATTTCAAAGAAAAGAGGGAACAGAAACCTGTAAGATTTTGAACAGTAAAAATTGCATCAACAGTATGTTTTCTGTACCCTGAATGCAAACTTGCTGTATGCAATCTTTGTAATGCAGGATTCTATATTGTCAAATGAGCAAAAGTTTGTTCTGAAGAATACAACTTTTTCTCATTACTGTGATATTTTTTCTTAATAGAGAATCTCTTAGGCTTCTTTAATCTAGCAGCTTCAGGAAGGTGACTTAATTCTTCTGTTTCCACTACTGATATTATGTCAGATGTGTCACTGAGTCGGTGCTCTTAGTGGCACCTGATGTAGAAACATCAGAATGAGTTACATGATCAATATCACTGCAGGTAAACATTCACCTGTAGACAAGAATATTAGGTATTTACTTTGTGTGTAAACTTAAGTCATTTATTGATTTGCTTTAAGGTTTAGTGGGAGGTCAGAGACTTAGGGGATAATTCATAAAAAAAATAGCTGTGAGGGTAGTTTTCCTATGCCTGTGGGGAGACTAAGGAAAAATTGGTGAGTATATGCAAGCTTTTGATTACTTTTACAAAAGTATATACCAGCATGATACATTCTGTGAGAAAAGTCACATGAAGTTTGTTACATTTATGAAACAAGCCGAATTACTGTTACATATTAAAACCAAGTTCAGACAATTTCACTACAATCTGATATTAATAATAACATGACTTTGAATAAGACCAGAATGGTTGAGATCAGAAACAGTTTGAGGAGTCTTTAGCAAGCTTGAAATCTGACATAAGCCCAGAATGTTACATAGTACTTATTATAGCTGTTTCATGGCTGGATTAAAAAAATATATTTATTATGGAATAAGAAGCTAAACTTTTAAATTGTATGTCATTGTTTTGAATAATATGCTATACATTCCTCAATCTTCCTTGTTAGAAAGAGAAACGTGTAATAAGAATGGTCGAAAGACATTTGGTAGGTGAGCACTCTGTGTTTTTTTCATTTTGGTATATTTAGGATAATGTTAGACTATAGTCACAACTCATTACCTCTTTTGTTGTTCCTTGGAAATTTAGGAAAATACAAGAGAAGGCCAGAAAACTCAGCAACCACTTGAAGTGGTAATTCAAACGGCGTTTTTTTAATCATCACATATGTGTCTGTGGACTGTGTTTAGATACTCCAGCCCTTATGAAACGACAATTTAGGAATGGTAATTTTGTCATTATGAACATCAGTGTCCCATATGACAGTATAGTCACATTTTTCTGGTTTAACTTGAGAGCACCATAGAAAATGACATGTTATTTTCCAAGTAAAAATAATTTTAGGTACATCATAGGGCATTTTTATAAAATTATATGTATATTTCTACCATATTAGATGATTCCTTCTCTTCCTTCAAACTTCATTGAAATAACCTTACATACCATTTCCCTCCTGAGCACCATCTTATGGTTAGAACTCGCACAGCTCATTCTCTGATTTGACAGAGACTGATGAGTTTTATGAGTCTGGGAACAGTTTGGGATATTCATTATCCAATCATATAGTGAATGTTTCCATTTCCTTCAACATCAACTGTCCAACCATAACTTATTAATCCAGCACATAAAATTCTTTATGCAGTAATGGTCACTTTCAGAAACATTCTTTCTGAAATCCTTCTGTTTGTGCTCCCATACTCTGGGTAATTTCAGCAGGTCATCAACAAAATCTAGCAAGGCTGACAAACTGGTTGGAAAATTAAGAAGATACATACTGGCATTCTTCAGCAGATTTAGCAATTTGTAACCAGCCTTTCAAGCAAAAACTGCAGCATCTGCTTGGCCTTTCTAAACCAGGACAATTTAAGATATCAGCAGGTCTACTATAGTTCACTTAAAATTACTCCATTGTATTATGTGTCTCAGTTTTCAAAGGAAAACATTTCACTGCTCAGCAGTGAGATAATACATGTCACAGAGTTGTATCTTGAGACTGTTCTGGCTGCTGGAGTATGAGATCTTTCTGCTGTCTCCTCAATTTACTGATATATTGGGATTTCTTTCTTAAAAAACGATAAAAGACTGAGATTTTTCCATATTTTTTTCCATTAAAAATTGTATCTATAGCAAGATAATGAATTATTTGTATACTGTTTCTCACAGTTTGCTTTGCATATCCAAAAATCCATGGATTCATGTGATAAGCAGAATTCTCATGTAATTTTATACTTCCTTTAATGTCCATAATCATAACACCAATGCTTTCACCATATATATTGATATAAATACAATACGAGATGCCACCTGTCTCATAGGTAAGTTTTACTTCAGAGATTAAAATAAGAACATATGAAGAACTGCTCTAAAATGCCATAAAGGTTCCTCACAATCACTGATAATACATTTAGGTAAATATTTTGAGTTAGTGACATTAATAAAAAAATCACCTTTTGTAAATACAAGCAGTAGGACAGATGTAAAAAAAACCCTCCTCTCTGATGTCCAATTTTCACCATGTAAAGTTCATCTAGGCGGACATGTTGATCTGCTTGAGGGTAGGAGGGCTCTACAGAGAGATCTGGACAGGCTAGACTGACGGGCCGAGGACAACGATATGAGGTTCAACAAGGCCAAGTGCTGGGTCCTGCACTTGGGTCACAACAACCCCATGCAACGCTACAGGCTTGGGGCAGAGTGGCTCAAAAGCTGCCCGGTGGAGAAGGACCTGGGGGTGTTGGTGGACAGCCAGCTGAATATGAGCCGGCAGTGTGCCCAGGTGGCCAAGAAGGCCAACACCATCCTGGCCTGTATCAGGAATAGCGTGGTGAGCAGAACTCGGGAAGTGATCATCCCCCTGTACTGGGTACTGGTGAGGCCCCACCTCGAGTACTGTGTTCAGTTTTGGACGCCTCACTACAAGAAGGACATAGAGGTGCTGGAGCATGTCCAGAGAAGGGCAACGAAGCTGGTGAGGGGTCTGGGGGACAAGTCTTATGAGGAACGAGTGAGGGAACTGGGGGTGTTTAGCCTGGAGAAGAGGAGGCTGAGGGGAGACCTTATCACTCTCTACAACTACCAGAAAGGAGGTTGTAGAGAGATCGCACTGACCTCTTCTCCCTAGTGACAAGTAACAAGACGAGAGGAAATGGGTTCAAGTTATGCCAGGCAAGATTTAGATTGGATATTAGGATTTTTTTTTCACTGAAAGGGTTATCCAGCAGTGGAATAGGCTGCCCAGGTTGGTGGTGGACTCACCATCCCTGGAGGTGTTTAAAAAAAGGGTAGACGTGGTACTTGGGGACACGGTTTAGAAGTGGTTTTGTCAGGTTAGGTTAATGGTGTGACTCAATGATCTTAAAGGTCCCTTCCAACATCCAACATCTTGAAAAATGCTACTCATGCAGAAGTATTATAGTGCAAAAAAGTATGCTGTTAAACCCTGTAAACAAACCTACCAATTTTTTCTGCTGTAGGACAGTATCAGTTTATTTCATTTGGCTTACAGATTGAGTGGGTAGGATCAGTTCAAAACTATGGAATTGATCCTGCATTTCTCCTTGCTGTTCCAATTGTAGATGTTGAAGATATGATATCATGTTTATCTGGGAATAGAGACAGCCTTTAAATACAAGTACCCCTTGCAAGAGCTGGGACAACAGCACACATATTTTGACAGAAAGCAAAAGCCATTCTTTCCATAATGTAAGCAAGAATACGACATACAACACTTGGAATCCCAGCTCCCCAAGTCTTTCTCCTTTTAATTTTTCACTTGTCAAGTAGGCAGTGAGAGCAAATTAAGGCCAGTATTCCCCCAGAGTAAAAAAATAATTCTCCGCTCAGTTACTCAAAAGCGATATAGCTCTCCATTTTCACTGGTCTGTCCACCATTTCTGCTTTATACTTCAAATTCTCTGACAACTCGGGGTCTCTCCTGATTATCTTCTTCTTCTGTATGTGTTTCTCTTTTTTTCCCTTTTTAAGAAAAAGTACCAAATCTTAACCTTTTTTTTTTTTTCTCTTAGAACACCATTCATAAGAATACAAGTCTGAGACAGAACTAGGAGGTTTATTTTTTTGGTAGTAGAACTGCCTTTCTTCACCTTTTTTCTCTTCTTTTCTACTCCCATTCTTCTTCCTTTATTTCCAGTTATTTCACCTATTTCTCTGCCATTTATTCTAATATGTGCATGTAAAATCAGCAGCTTACGGATGCTCCATGACTGTTTTGTGTTCTGCTTGTTCACAATAGGTCTTTGACCTTTCCATTTTAGTGGCTATAGACTTTTAGAACAAAATACAACAATTTTTTTTTTTTTTTTTTTTAAGAAATATAGGATAGATCCCATAATATGGCATTGGGACTTGGCTTGGAGTCCGTTCTTCTTCACATGAGTGTCACAGAAACCAGTGAAACTCCAGCTGGACAACAGCAACAATCATGGTACACTAAATGATTAAACTGCAAATTATCAGCTGTTAAGATTTGTACCTTTTTATACACTCAGATGATGAGAACACTGTTGTATAAACAGCTAAGATGACCATGCATCTTTTTTTAAAAGATCTGCCCCTTGGATTCATTGTATATCTTGTGTTTTGAAGGTACAAATCTTATTTAATTTGTCACACTAAGGGGAAACTTCAATCAAACCTTCACAGAGCAACACCAAGGTTGTAACTGATGATTAAATCTTGCTTTTTTTACAGCATTCAACAAAAAAGAGGGGTTTATAATTAAAAAAAACATAGTAAAATTCTTCTTTTTTGGTGTCTTGGGCAAGGCCTGATAACACATCTTAAATAAAAAATAAAGATTTAGGTTTAACATTTTGCCAATTAAAATGTGATATTAGTCTAAACTTCTGTATTTCATGTATGCAACCTTAAAAAAAAATGAAAAAGCACTAAAGAAATAAAAATTTGAGAAAATTACTATGGAGGTGGGCTTCTATGCTTTACTGGAAATGCTGAGTACAGAAGGCAGAATACATCTTTGTTGCGCACTATCGAGTAGGTTCTTTTGTCATGGCCTAGAATTCTTTTATGAATGGTATTCCGTGGCTCTCAGGAAAGTACATGGCAGTCTCAGTAACTTATAGAGGAGGACTCTAGTTCTTAAAGAGATTAGCTGCTTGTGGCATGTTCCCAGATACTGAAGAGATTAAGGTGAGCTTCAGAGATTTGTGTGGAACAAAAAAAAAGAGAAGTGGGGTTCTTTTGAGCTTGGGCACAGGCCGGCATGACTTTCAGAAGAGCACTGAAGAGGAAGACTCCTACACAAAAGCCTTCTGTGCTGGTATTTCTTTCAGAACCTTTACTAAGACGATGTTTTGATGGATGAAGAACCTGAGACAGAGGTAAAAACCTTGAAATGACTGAGAGAATAATGCAAGTACTCACTCTTCTGGCACTTCTTCAAAACTGAATGTGAGCTGTCATTGCTGAAAGCTGTCTCGTTTTCCCAAGCCACCAGTTGTTTGAGATCAAATATTATGCTCTGATCTCAAGCAGTAGTAGTATGCATTTCTTTAGAACTTTTAACGTAGAGAGCAAGAAGGAGAGATGAATTCTGAGAGAACTGCAGATAGAATCAACCTCTATGTTCATGCTTTTGGCATCTAAATCTGAACTTTATAATGAAAAAAATCATCAATTCTCCCAATAGTTATCTGTCATAGTGTACTTTGTACCACATGTAGCCTAAAGCTGAATTCATGTTAAGTTGCTCAAGTTATAGCCATAATTATCATGAGCATCATAATTATACTGATATCACCAGACTGGATAAAGCTGTATGTTGCATTATCCGAGAATAACAAAAATATTTCATGAAAAAAGTGGAGAAAGCATTCTCTGTCAATCAACAGAGACATCAATAACTACAGTTACACCTAGTGTATTTTACATGGATGAAGTTTCTCAGTTACTGATGTTATATTGTCAGATATAAAACAGCAAGCAAAAGGCGACTATTGTAAGAGTGTTTATAGCAGTATTTCTAAGAATGAAACAAAACTTGTTATTTTTACATCAGGAAATGTGAAGATACAAAAAAAGTGGCTTCTGCGGAACAAAAAAAGAGTATATCATAGTAACATATATAATTGTGTTAAATAGATAATATATTTACAGTTAGTAAGTATTTAATTTTAATTTTTGTCTGTAGTTCAACTGATGCATCCTGGTAGGCGTCTTTTTTTTTTTTTTCTTTTTTTTTAGTTGCCAGCCATGTTTAACTCTTTTTTTTTCTGAGGGGAGGGAGGGGGAGGGCAAGAAGATAATTTGAAATTTATTTCTGTATGGCCATTTATGCTCCGAATTGTGGAAATATAGAAATGTGTCTGATGTTTTTCACCTCCCTGATAAGCAGAAAATAAGAGTAACATTTGCCATAATCTCATTGTATAGCTCTAATACTGCATAATGTAAACTAAAAATGTAATTGTCTTGTCAACATTTGATCTTAAAACTATAAAAAAATTACAACTACTTTACTTCAAGAAAAGCCTTAAAATTATAGCAACAATATAATTTTGTAAGTCTTTGATAACTGAAAATTATATCATACGATATAATCCTACTGGAGAGTAGGTAAGTGGTAGCTACTTTTACATACCCAAATAAATTTGCTAATTTTCAAATTAACATTAGCTTCCTCTGAAAGATTTTATAAGTTACATTTACTACACTGGTACTAACTCCTTCATGTCAAAGAAATTACTTCAAAGAAACTTTGGGTAAAAGTTAAGCACCCTGGTCAAGTGGCCTTGATCCCAACAAAGAATCCTTGTAGAGGTACAAAACCGAAGTGTGTATGTTTATGTTGAATGAGTACTGCTAAAATTAGCATCTCTGATCACCTAAGCTCCTTTTTAACAAGTGCTTTGAAATAAAAATTGTATGGGCTTACAAAGCCAAAGTAGAACAAACACAGAGAGAAAAGAACTATAAAGATACTATGAACCTTAATAAATCATAATAGAATCATTTGGATATGTTAATTGGGTTGTTACCACTTTATAAAAAATACCACCTGATAACAAAAGGTAATTTGTTAATATCGCATAACTTTTTCCAGAGAAGTGAGAGGGCAAATCATATATTTTTATGTTTATATGATTATCACAACATTCTTTGTTGAGTAATTAAAATGTCATTGTTATGAAAACATATATTTTTTATTTGCTTACACCAAAACCAGCTGTGAATTTTAACAAATGCAAATCCTGGGACTCAGTAAATTTTTCGATCTTTATGCTCTCATGTAGCAAAATTTCTTGCCATAAAACCTTATGGCTAAAAAAATCATTATATTTGAAATGAAAGGGGACCTGAATATAGAGATTAAAAACACTAATTTTGGTGTTACTACAATGAGTTCAGCAAACAAAGTCTGTTAGTTTGGTTTAAGTCTTCTCTGTGACTAAAGGGAGATTCTTTATTTTCATAAAGGTGAAAAGGTTTTTGACTATGAAATTAGAGTTACAGTTAAATTCTGACCATTTATTTCAAGGTTTTAGTGTTAAAAGGTTTGTTAGACTTAGAACATGCAAATGAGGGAGAAAACTGAATAATGTATTCAGTTATAGAATCATAGAATAATTTAGATTACATGCAGAGGTCATCAAGTCCAAACTCCAGCTCAGAGCAGGTTGAACTAGATCAGGTTGCTCAGGACATTTCTGGTCGAGCCTTGAACACCTCCAAGGATGAGTATCCCACAATTTTCCTAGGTAATTTGTTGTAGTGTTTGACCACCCTTATGGTGATTTTTTTTTTCCCCACTTAATCATAATTTCCCACATTTGGATTTGTATCCATTGTCTTTCATCCTGTCACTGTGCACTCTCAGGAAGAAGAGTCTGGCTCCATTTCTCTATATACTCCTGTTCGGACTCTGTAGAAAGAAATGAAGTGTTCCTTTAACTTTCTTATCGTGATGCTCAACAAACCCAGGTCTCTCAGCCTCTTCTCATATGTCATACTCTTTAGCCCCATGACCCTCTTGATCATCATCCACTAGTCTCACTTATGTCAGTGCTATTATATTAATGTACTTCTAAAAGCAAGGACCCCAAAAATGCACACCGTCATCCAGATATGGTCTCACACATGCCAACGAGAGAGGAAGAACCATTTAGATGGACCTGTTGGCTACGCTAGTGGTAATGTAAACAAATATGCCTATGATGCTTTTTGCTGCAAGGGCACACTGTCAATGCATGTGAGTTATTGTCCTCCAGAATCCCAAGGTCCTCTTCTGCAAAGCTGATTTCTAGCAAGTTGGACCATTGCCAGTGCTGCTGCATGGTGATATTTCATTCCATACACAGAACTTTTTATGTGCCTTTTTGGAAGTTAATGAGTTGCCTCTTTGGCCATTTCTCTACCCTTTTGAAGACCCTCTGAATGGTTCTACTAATTTCTTGATGATTCCACCCCATTCAGTATTGTTCCTCAATTGTCTGGCAGTGTACTTTTTACCATCAGCCAGGTCACTAAAAAAACCCCTAACTAACTTAACTGTATCTTCACTGGTATGAATCCCTGAGAGATACTACAGGCAAGTGGTAATTAGTTGGATTTTGAACTATTGATCAAACCCTTTTGATCCTGACAGTTCAGCTAATCAGCTGATGGGAATACCTACCCACCTTCTTCTCAACTTCTCCGCTTTGGCCATAAGGATACTTTGGGTGAGTATGTCAAAGTTCTTGCTAAAGTCAAACAGTAGAACGACCACTGCTTCCTCTCCAGGTACTGAGCCAGTTTTCCTGTTGTTGTAGAAGATAATCATATTAGTCATAAATAATTTGTACTTCATAAATATATGCTATCTATTTGCAAACAATTTATTGTCCTTAACATGCTTGGAAATGGTTTTCAACACAATTTGCTCCATAATCTTTCAAGGGACTGAGGTTAGACTGATAAGCTTGTAGTTCTCAAGACCCTCCTTCTTCCTTTTTCTGAAAATAAATGTGATATTTGCTACCTTTCCATTACCAGGTATCTCCCTGATTATCAGATATCGGGTAGCACCCGCTGATGTATCCCGCCTGGACTTACGTACATCCAATTATAAATGCTCCCTAACCCTATCTTCCTCCACTGTGGGCATTGTTTCACTTCCACTAGAATCTGTTAGTAGTGTTGGGGGAGGCCCGAGAGAAAATTTTACCAATAAAAAAAGGCAAAGAAGTCATATATATGTTGACCACTCCATGTTCTTTGTCACTAGGTTTCCTGCCTGATTTAACAGTAGGCCTCGATTTTGATGCAGGTTTCCTTTTTCTGCCAATATCCATACAGAAGCCTTTCCGGTTGCCTTTTATGTCCCTCAGTAGTTTCTGCTCCAGTTAACTGTTTGAATTTTGAGAGCCTTTCCCACCATGTTGCTCCCTAAGTTCTTTCTCAATGTTATCTATAACTTCTCTTTAGGTCATTTTAAAGCACTCCTCACTAGATTAGGAAGCCTGCTGGCAAAGATGCTCTTTTCCCACTTTTTCAGATGGATGATGTCCCTGTGGTGTGTTAACCTTTGCTGGTTGCCAAGTGCCCATCAAGCTGCTCTATCACTCCCCTTCAAGGCTCGTGGACCGAGATAAGGACAGGGACATCACTCAGCATTTACCATCATGGGCTAAACATACTCAACTTGGGGAAATGAATTGAATTTATTACCTATCAAATCGGAGTAGGGTAATGAGAAATAAACCCAAATCTTAAAACACCTTCCCTCCACCCCTCCCTTCTTGCCAGTCTCAACTTCACTTCCAATTTCTCTAACTCCTCCGCCCAAGCAGCGCAAGGGGAACAGGGAGTGGGGGTTGCAGTCAATTCATCACACATTGTCTTTGCCACTCCTTCCTCCTCACACTCTTACCCTGCTCCAGAGTGGGGTACCACACAGATGAGACAGTCCTTCCTGACCTTTGCCAACATAGGTCCTTCCCACAGGCTGCAGTTCTTCATGAACCTCTCCAGTGTGGGTCCTTTCCACGTGGGTGCAGTCATTCAGGAACACACTGCTCCAACATGGGTCCCCTGCAGGGTCACAAGTCCTGTCAGCAAACCTGCTCCAGTGTGGGTTTCTCTTCATGGTGTCACAGGTCCTTCCAGGAGCCTGCTACAGCATAGGCTTTCCACAGGGTCACAGCCTCCTTTGGAAGCACCCACCTGCTCTAGCATAGGGTTTTCCACTGGCGGCAGGTGGATATCTGCTCCACAATTGACATCCATGGGCTGCAGGGAGACAGGCTGCCTCACTATGGTCTTCACCACGAGCTGCAGGTGAATCTCTGCACTTCCTCCCCATCCTTCTTCTCTGACCTTGGTGTCTGCATAGTTGTTTCTCTCACATATTCTCACTCTTTTCTTCTAGCTGCTGTTACACAGCAGTTTTTCCTCTTCTTAAATGTTAGCACAAAGACACTACCACCATTGCTGATTGGCTCCAGTTTGGCCAGAGGCAGGCCCATCTTGGAGCCAGCTGGCACTGGCTCTATCGGACATGGGGGCAATTTCTGTCATCTTCTCACAGAAGCCACCCCCAGTAGCACTCTCGCGACCAAAACCTTGCCATGCTAACCCAATACAGTCACCACGTAGTGGTTTTCATTCCTCAGAATAACCAAAGCCTTGTGACACCATCTGTACAGCCAGGTCTTGACCTGTAAGATATATCCAATCCTACCTAGCTGAGCCTTTATCCCTTGGCCTTTACATGCTTATCCCAGCTCCCAGAGTTCTGCAGTCACTCTTAATGTGTTTAAGGTAATCTTTGGCAGCATCATTGATTCCCACTGGGTGAAAAACATGTTGTGTAAGTCAGAGAATTAAATAAACCTCAACAGTCTCTCCAAACCATCCTGGACCTGAGACCCTAGCAAGCAAGTCTGGTCAGTAGATGAGTGACACCATCCTCCACAGGGAGGAGTCTTCAATGTCTGTGACACAACTTTTCCTCTTGCGGGGACAATTGATGCAGGCTCAGCTGGCTTTGATGCCCTTAATGAGAGTCTTGTTCCTCTTTACCTCTTCCCAGAGGTAATTTACCTGTTCTGTAATTGCAGATTAGCAAATCTAATTTCCAGCTTCCCCCATCTTGGGATGGAAACATCCACCCCTCTTCTAAGGGCAATCTTTTTCTGTCCTTTCTTCCTTTCATCATGGGTTCTTACCTCCACAAGGTGTGTGTGAAAAAAAACTTGTCAATCTCTTTTCAGACCCCTTGGCGGTATGCAGTCTGCTTAGAGCTGCTCGCAGCTCCTTCATGTGGTAGTTCAGTGCCCACGTGTTAATGTTCCACCAGTCATTCACCAGACTCAGAGGGAGGGACCTTCCGTCCCCACAACCCAAGGCCTGGATAGTGATGACCCTCTGGACTGAGGCATCTGATATGTTGGTAGGTGCGTCAGCTTCTGTTGGAGACCATGCCCTGTGGCACATCATCACCATTGTTGCACAGTCTCGGATAGTTCTGTGCTGCTTTGAGCAGACCTTCTGTGGCCTCTTTGTGTTCCATTGAGATAACTGTCTTTACAATTGGTGCATCTCTGGTAGGTGCCTCTTATTGCTGTACTTATCTTTAACATTACTAGTCACTGAATCCAAGCAGTTGGTACTGGAACTCTTTTCAGTAACTAAAGAAGTCTTTTTCATTAGTGTAGGGCGAGAGTGTAAGATGGCAGGTGTAAGCACAGTAAGAGGTTCCAGGAGTCATGAGTTGGGATAAAGACAGTAAGATGGCAGGAAGGAAATGCAATGCATTTCTTAGGCAATCTTATAAATTAAAATCTTTCAAGACATGGAAACACTTTATTCTTTTGAACTTTAAGATTAGTTTGCACTAACTGGAATGAATTTTGCTTGTTACTCCACTTTCTTTTTCTTGTCCTTTTCTTTGGTCTCTTTCTAACTATTTAATATTTTTTTCACAGTAGAGGTCAGTTCAATTATGGTAGTTCTTTTTACTGATCAAAGCCAATTTGTATTATTCACAAGCTTACAAACCAGGCTTAATTTGCAAATCTAAGCAGACTTTTTTCCAGAAATATGCTGAGTCTCAGACTGGAATTATATATTGTGAGTTACAGTCATATTCAAAATTTGGTTTTGCAAATAAGAAATGGAAGTAGAAAAGTGACAGAAATTTTTAGGCAAAAATTTCACAAAAAGGATGTTGTGGCTTGTTACAAGTATACACCAGTACTCACTAAGGAGTCAGAAGGTTTTTTTGAAGTTTTTGCTTGTTTTGTTTTTTTATGTTATTTTCTGTTTTATGAGGAAGTTGATGTTAGGGACCAAATTTAAATTCAAATGTACTTATAATCATGAAAGGTATATATTTTTTTTGTTTTCCTTGCTTGATTGTTCTGTTTGTCATATCTAGAATTTCTAGCATTAACTCTTCACCTTGCCTTAAACTGCTGATCTATCTTGCTCATGCTGTAAAAAAATAACAAGCTTTCACTCTGCATATGTTTTGAACCATAACAGTTGCTTTTGCTCTAGCAATATAACTCTCAGCAACACATAAATGTAACTTATTTATACATATTTTTGCTTCTGAGAGCAGGGAAGATTAATTAAAACATAGGAAGAGGAAAGAAGCTGGATTTACCTAAAATTGAACAAATAGCATTGGTTTGGTTCCAGTTATCAGACTAGGTTCAGCCTGTGTAACTGCATGAATAGTCTGAGACCAGAAATTTTTTACAAGACTCTCAACCACAGATTTAACTTGCATTTGAAAGAAAGTGTATGTATTAAGTTGAAGGCCCTCTGTATTTTTTTTTTCACAAGCAGAAGGAATCAAAATCCAGCCTACGTGAATAATTAGGAAAAGAAGTGGCAGCTTTATAACAGTGCTTCATTTTACCTCAGTCCCACATATAGTCTTTCACATCGATTTTTACATTCTTGTTCTGAAGCAGGAAAAACTACACTCAAGAATCTTATCAGCCTGACAATGTGAAAGGGTTTCTGAACAAACAAACATAGGAAAAACACAAAAGGAAGGAAGAATCGTTGGGTGGCAGTAGCCTGACAGAATGACAAGTAACACATTGTCTAGGGAATTAAGCTAAATTGGAAGTGATACAGGAACAAAAATTTTTGTTTAATGGTAAAGAAGGGCTGACTTACCTGCAAACATGCTTCATTTCTGCATTGCTCTACCCACATTTCCTCTTACACTCTTAACAAAGTCTCCTTCTGATGAAACTTTATAAATTGAACCAGATGGAACTCCCGTTTCACTGTATGAGAGTTTCCTTCTGTAGAAATGTGGAATTAGAGATGTTAGATGTTATCAGACTGGTTCTTAGAAAAATAGTAGCTTTTCAGCTTGAATCATACATGTCTAAACTCACAAATAATTAGCGCACAAGATAAATGGAAACATGTGGGTAGGACTTAGCTGATCAAATGTAAACATCTCTTTAGTTTTACTGTCAATAATTAGCCAATATAATTGAATAAGTCATCTCATCCTAAGTTAGATTTCACTGTCTAATGGATAATTTTGTGGTATTGATTCTAAAGAGAATCTAGACAACTTACCTGTAAACCTATATACTGTACAAGTGTTAAGTAATATGACATGGATCCATGCCCTGATGCAGTATTTTAAAGTGTCTTCAAAAAACAAATCTAACTTTTAAGTTTATCATCAGTATCTTATCTTGTACCATCAGCTTTCCACAGAATGGATATTATTAAAAGAAAAGTTAATATTGAGTTGATTATCCTAAGTGAATGTTTGCAAATGACTCAGAGTTTAGATGTCATATGCAGTCAATAATACGTGCTGCAAAAAAAATTTTTTGACGCATTCCCTTCTACCATTCTGAGGAAATAATTTTTAAATTAAATGCAATTTTCCTGCCAATTCAGAAGGTTAGTCAGCAGCATAGTTATCTGATTAATTATTGTGTTCTTCGTGAAAGAAGTCACCTTTGAGGATGAATTTTCTCAAAGATGAAAAGCTATATATTTGACATACACTTTTGTTGCCTGCTGGTGGAGTGCCAAGGAATCTATTTTCGTCTTGTCTCACCAGCCCACTTTAATCACTACAAAAATCATTCAAAGGATCAGCCAATGCCTAACTGACATAGGGCAAGTGCCTTGAAAAATATATAGAAAGTTCCAGCTAAAACACTACAAATAATTTGGGTTTATCTTTCATGTGTTGTTGGTAAATGACAAAGTAATATTTATGATTATCAGGCTTTCAAGTAAATCAGAAAAAAAGATTCTTTTTTATTTTTGAATGTCAAACCACTAAATATAAAATGCTTGATTGCTTTTATAGGAAACAATACCTTTTGAAGTACTTACCATCAAGTGTTTCCTTACAGTCATAGGAGGTAGATCTTAATTAACCTTTACAGTAACCTTGCCTTGTAGTTAATTAAACCTGTACAAACCACACTAGCTTAATTCTGAATTCTAAACTTACAGCGATCAAAATGGTGCAGAAAAACTCCTTTTGGAGCTCTCAGCTGACCTTGTAATTTAACATTGTATAGCTTTTATCAAGAATACAAAATTTTAAAGAAACAATACCTTCATTTTTCTAAGTGTATTCAGGCAGTCATTATTTCTAGAGCAATTTGATGGCAGTTACTTCTTCCCTACTGAGACAGGTACCTTGAAAAAAATTAGGTATCATACATATATATGTGCAGTCATTTATCCACAACCTGACATGCATATATATATATGAACATATATACATGTTTGGGATACAAATATAGGAATAGTTTTTGACAGTTTCCTAGACGGGACTACAAATCCTAATGACCACCTATACCATTACCATTAGAGGTAAAATGCAACATTTAAATCTTTACTCTGAATGAGAAAATCATGCTAAAAATGTACTTGAGACTATCTGAACAGGAGCATGTATTTACCCTAGAACCAGTGAGATCTCAGGACCAACCCAGCAGATCCACCTGCAATTCAGGAACTAAACTATGCTGATACACAATCAACAGCTAAGCAGTTGTATCTTCTTTCTCATCATGGTCTAACTGTGGCACCTTCAGGGAATTTGGAACTCACTCATTTAGCCTTCCCATTTCCATAAATGCTCATGTTCCTTTACTTGCTTTCCCTCTGCTCCGTTCATCAAAAATTGCAAAAATCTATTTGTCGTAAGCAAATGTCACGTTTTTGGGAGGAGATTTGTGGATGTGAGGATGGTGTTCACTCCTGAATAGCTCTTCTTCATCGCCCTCAGGAAAAAGTTAGCAAGTCATATGAAAGCATAGCAACAGGAGAGCTCTAATAGGTAAATTCTAATTTATTTTACTTAAATTAAAAAATTAAAATGTACGCTACCATTTATTTACAATTCAACAAAGAAGATGCAGGTTAACTTTTTTTTAATCTTCTCATGGCTATCTTCCTACTCCAAAGCTTAAAGCAGAATATCTTACAACAGATAGTCATTGTTTCGTGACATAAATCCTCAGCAGATTCTACATGATCAGATAAGGCCGATGTGGCTTGGTCTCCTACATGGAAATATTTGGACCTCAGTGAGAATTTAAATAAAACCTGAATGACAATGTCAGTATAAAGTCAATATTTCATTCAATGAGGAAACTATATAAAATGACCAGAGTTACACTTACAGAAAAGGAATTATAGTCATATGGAATTAAACCTGGATACAGTTAGGATATGATTATGTTAGGTTTTGTTTCGGAAAATGGCTCACTTTATCTCTAGGTCAAAGTACTTTCAGTGAAAGTATTAACATGATCAAACAGAACTGGTAAAATACATAAATCAATATTTTTTTCATTTAAATTTAATTTTAGTCAGTTTAAATTTATTTTTTATATTTCCTTTCTTAATCATAAATCTGTTAGATGCCTATACTAATTTTTTTTTTCCATTTTGATCAGGGTGGTTTATATCTGTTCATGATATCAGGTAATCTTATTTTATTTGCTGTCAATCAAATACAGCACCACCACCACCACCCCAAAAAAATTCAACACCTCCTTATTCAATGACTCATGAGTCTTTGAACAGTAGGCACAGAAGGACTCACATGTTGTAAATTTTTGCATATATTACATCTGTACTGATACTCTGAGCTAAAATCAGCACCAGTGACAAATTGCCTCCCCAACAATATTCTGCAGATTGCTCATAACGGTAATTGTATAAAGAAATAAAACATCATACACTGGTGGTAGCTAAATAGAAACCTCAGTGTATTTTATAAATATGTATCATCAGCCACAATAAAAGCTTGGAGTCTTACAGATTAGTCATTACAAGTCTAGTCTAGAGTGGAACTGACTATTTACAACCCACAATACAAGTGCAAGTTCTAAAATACTTTTTCAGCCTTACTGTTGAGGACTCAGTTTCATGAGATCTCATATGAAAATTCAGGTCTGTCCCTTGCACAGTGTAAAAGATTCAGGTAAAGTTTGCCTCAAAATTTGCAGACTGAAGTGTTCACACATTCTATGCTGGGGAAAACCTTTATTAATCAGCAAAGATTTTCTCAATCAATATTAGGAAATAGTGTTTATTATGATATTTTTATTCAGTCTTCCATAGAAGAGTGCACTAAAAAAATATCCAGCAAGTCTCTGAAACATTTTGTCTCCTACAACATCTGTATGGGAGTCTATGGTAGGAAAAAAAACAAAGAAATGTATCATCTAGTTGAATGGCGTTCTACATCCATAAATATCTGTCAATTAGACTGGAGCTGGCATGCAGCTGTCCTTCATTTCTCTGCTACTGTGCTTTAAAATAATTGTGTAGTCTCCCAAGCTGTATTTACATCTACCTGCTGGACATGCTGCAGTGAACTGGAGGGACTGGATTCTCAGGTAGCCCACATCGGTCACCTGGATATATACTGGGTTTCCAATTATGGAAGGCAGGACAAAGAACAAGGAATGGGAGACGGGAATCTTCATCTTGATAAAAGCACTTGGTTTTATTAAGGGTTCATGCTAAGGTCACAGCTTGAAATCGCTATGCCAAGAATTCTCAGTAACTTTGGTATCCAGAAGATTTAGTGGTATGCTGACAAAATAAAGAAAGAACAACTATAAACAACCTACATCAAGAAAGAAAGGTAGACAAGTCGAATGGGGAGAAAAGACTTCCACCTGAAAACATCCTGAAATTGAGTGACCACAGGACTTAATCTGAGCTGTTCACAAATACGTAAAGTAGGAAATGACTCATTTCCCCCAAACTTCTCAATGAGAAAGACAGTATTGCTCAATCTTCCTTTCCTGCTTTGAACAGGAGTGCACATCTTCTGTCTCCAGCTCATAAGAAGAAGGATGGGATAAACAACTTCTGTATTTGTTATGCATTAATTTGCTTCAATAGAACAAGAGTTCAGATGATGTCTCCTCTCCTTTTATTATCTTATCAGCTTGATATTTTTTCTTATGGTGTTTTTTATCTCTGTGTTATTGTTCATTTGTGACTATAGATGAAATTATCTTTAAAAAGTGCTTCTTGAATGTCAGCATGGCCATTCAGCACCTATTCCACACACCGGAAATCTCACTAAAAATTCACATTGCTATGTTTTATACATCAAGCTGCTAACAAATCCATTGGTAAAAGGGCACCTTGCGGACTTCTGTTTTCATTCCCAGGTTTCCCTCATGCATTGGTGAGTGAAAAATATTTTGTTTATTTTGTGCTGTTAATATTGTTTCTTTTTTTATCAGGGCCCAAAGAATGTTTACATGAAGTTTTAGACTCAACTGAATAATTTTATAAAGAAAATTCAATTGGCTGTTTGAGAATGGCCTGTAACACATGCATTATTATTTTAAAATGTAATATTTTAAAATATTTTAAAATCTTAGGGAAAAAGAAACAGTCATACAGTTCCTGCTTCCAAAACATGTGTTTAGCTAATTTGAAAATGGGGTCTTTATGACAGCCAGGTTGTTTCTGTTTTGATCAAATGATAATCTTCTAACCAAGCCACCCAGCTACTAACAGAAATCTTTCCAAGCATTTCATTTATTTCTGTGTAATCTCCCTGACACATTTACAGATAGGAAATATTATGTATTGACATAATTATTCCATTGTGGTCAAGGAGATTTTGGTAGGGAAACCAAAACCTGTTTAATAGTGTTTAGAAATTAAAAAAAAAAAAAAAAAAAAAAAAAAAAAAAAAAAAAGGAATTTTAACTTTAAAAAAAAAAAAAACAAAGACAGAAAATCAGGAATTATATCTTGAAAATATAGTAAAAGGACATATTTTCTCATCCTAACATCCAAAAGGGATATAATTTTGCACTAAGATCCATCATAGGAATTCCATGTTTTCCATCTGTCAGGACTGAATACCATTACATGCAAGAAAATACCATGCGTAAGATTTTTTCTGTGTGATAATTCTCATATCTTTACTGTGTGATAGCATGGGAAATTTTGATGCAGCACGAAAGATAATGTAGTAGCTGTCAAAAGTTTAAATTGTAGAAATCAGCAGCACCTCAAATGTCTTTGATAATTTACCCATTAGATATAATCTTCCCTTGATGTCTAAACTTACGTTAGACTTTGCTGTGTGCTGTCAAGAAAGAACGTTTTATTAACCATTTAGGAAAGCCACCAATGAGATCACAAGAGAGGTACTAAGCTTTGTGCGGACAACAGTAAGTATAATTTCCAATTCTGCTGAGCTGCTGAACAGTAGTGAAGACAAAAAAAAAAAAAAGAAAAAGAAAAAAGGCGGGGGGGGAATAGATAAATAAAGGGCAAACAGAAAAGAAAATAAATGAGGCAAGAGGAAATAGCATTGCTCCAACAATCAGCCATCACAACAAAGCAAGAGGAGTCTGTTGGAAACAAATCAAAGCTGACATAGAAAAATGAAAACCACAAACACATAGAATAAAACATTCATAAGTTTGTTTGAACACACTAGGAAACCTTGTGAGTTTTATAATTCACTGTAGAATTAAAACTAGAGACAACCTTTTAGATGTACTAAGACATTTCATTTGCTAACTGCCAGAATACTAATATTCAATTTATCTGCCCTCTTTTCCTGCCTGAGTTGCCTTTATCAACTTAAAGGCAACACCTCTCCTGCTTTAGACATCTGACATCAGTAAAATATTATCAGAGCAGTTATTAGAAATGCTGTCTAGGTTTCTCTTACAGTCTTTTCCTGAAAAGGAAAGGCAACTGTCAAGCATCTGAACAGTAAACAAGACCTAGTAATGAGACATCCTGGACACACAGCTGAGTCTGAACTTTCACTTCTCTGAAACTGATACACCTGACTAAGGGCTACACACTGGGCATCTCCTTCCTTAAGACCTTTCTTAAAAGGTGGGCGCACAGCACAGCTGAGTCTTTTCAAAATTATTACATTGTGTATTTTGAAATAACAGCTACAACAGCTAAAAGTTACAGGTCCACATAATTCCTGTCTTCCGGCAGGTATCCTGGCTGTGGGGAAAAGGAATAGTCCACTCTTAGTTGTGGTGCCACTAGGCCACAGTGCAAGTAGCAAATAAAAACAAATAGGCCCAGATGGCATATATAAAGCACAAACACTACTCTACAGCTTAGTGATTAGGATTTATATTAAGCATGTTTCTCTCCTGCAACTCCTACAGTGGAGTTACTTGTAGTGGGTGCAGATGCCCAACTGTTGGCAGCTGGGGGTTGCAGGGCTATGTGAGGAGAGGTCAGACACAGCAGTTCCAGCTGGTTCCAACGGACCCACCACAGGGCAGGGCTGAGCCCCAACAGTCAAGAGGGTGGCAGCTTGGGGAAAACATATTTAAGAAAGAGCAGAAGACATTGGAAAGAGAGAAAGGAGGAGAGGGAAAAAGAGAGAAACAGTAGAGGGAACACCAAGGTCTGAAAAGGAAGAGGAGGAGGTCCTCTGTGTCGCCAGAGTAGATATCCCCTGCAGCCCATGGCTGACCATACACTGGAGGAGTGGAAAGGTGTGAGAGAGGAATGGGAGGCAGAGAAACCACTATGTATTGACTTCTGCGCTTCCAGTCACTCCCTTTTGTGACACTCATTGCCCCCTGAAGAAACTGAGTGTGACCTGCCATGTTAGCAAGGGTGGGGGAAGAGGAGCCAGGAGTGAAGGAGTGAAGTGGGAAAAGGGGGAGGAAAGATGTTGGTGTAGTGCTTGTCTTTTTGTTTCCTACTGTTTGAATCAATGATTAAATATTTAATGGCTGACAGGTCAGGCTCAAAGAGTTATAGTAAGTGGGGTTATGTCAGACTGGTGGCCAGTCACCAGTTGGGTTCCTCAGGGCTCTATTTTAAGGTCAGGGCTCCTTAATGTTTTTATAAATGACCTGGATTCAGGGATCAAATGTACATTAAGTAAGCTTGCCAATGATGCTAAACTAGAAGGAGCTGTGGACTCCCTTAAGGGTAGAGAGACCTTACAGGGAGATCTGGATAGACTAGAGAGCTGGGCAATCACCAAACATATGAAATTTAACAAGAGCAAGTGCCAGGTTCTCCACTTGGGATGGGGTGATCCTGGTTGTACGTACAAATTGGGGGATGAGAGGCTTGAGAGCAGCCCCACGGAAAGAGATGTGGGGGTTTTGCTTGATGGTAAGTTGAATATGAGACAACAGTGTGCTCTGGAAGCCAAAATGGCCAACTGTGTCCTGAAGTGCATCAAGCACAGCATAGCTAGCCAGTTGAGGGAGGAGATTGTCCTACTCTTCACTGCAGTGTTGCAGCCCCACTTCGAGTACTGTACGCAGTTTTGGGCTCCTCAATATAAGAAGGACATCAGCCTATTAGAATGTGTACAAAGGAGGATGACCAAGATGATGAAAGGCCTCGTGGGCAAGACTTAGGAGTAGTGTCTGAGCTTACTTGGTTTGCTCAGCTTGAAGAAGAGAAGGCTGAAAGGTGACCTTATCGCAGTCTACAATTTCCTCCAGGGGGATAGCGGAGGAGGAGGTGCTGATCTCCTCTCTCTGGTGACCAGCAACAGGACATGAGGAAATAGTATGAAGTTGCATCAGTGGAAGTTCAGATTGGACATTAGGAAAAGATTTTTCACTGAGAGGGTTGTTAGTCACTGGGACAGGCTCCCCAGGGAAGTGGTCACAACATCAAACCTGTCAGAGTTCAAGGAGTGTCAGGACGACGCTTTTAGTCATATGATTTAGTTTTAGGTAGTCCTGCAAGGAGCAGGGAGTTGGACACAATGATCCTTATGGGTCCCTTCTGACTTGAGATATTCTATGGTTCTATAACTGTTTTAATCTCTAATGCCTAAAATTCCAAGGCCTGGAGCCACTACACAAGTATTGTTCAGCTACGATTCCTACTCATTTATAAATGAATTTGGCCTATGTCTGGGTGACGACCTGGAGACGTCCACTAACAGTGTCTGAGATGTATGTTTTTTTGCAAGGCAAAACCACATAAATATATGCTTTACTATATATATTTTAATAATATCCTCTGCCTTACTAACAGACATTGTCTCTCAGTTTATCCAGTTCATTAACAGCCTGTGGCAAGGAGGTGTCAGCTTTAACTTTGTTACTTTTCCTCACTTTCATATTACTTTCTTCAATTTAATGTTTTGCATTTTTAATATATTTAGTTGAAAATAAATATTTACAGAACAAATGAGGTGATTTCAGACATGGACAAACCATTTGTTTCTTTATGGTGCTAATGCTGGTGTGCAATGACAGCAAATACATTATTCTTCCCCCTATCAAAATAATCCTAGTAAACATCTAATTTTTATTTGCCATCTATAAGCCTGTCACTTAGTCAATATTTTTTTCTAAAATATTTAAGAATTTATCAAAACAGATTTGTTTGACATCTGGAATTTAGTAACTAATAGGAATGTCATGTATTGATTAATATACCGTACACAAAAATAAATTAGTGATTCTTTTAAGCAACATAGTCCTTTATAGCAGTGTGCTGTCAGAGCAAGAATTTCATAGTTACTTGTTTAAAGAGCACATTGTTATAAATTATATTAATTTCAGCTCTTTTATTTCACACTTGGAGTGGAAATATGAAAAGCTAGTGACTACAATAAACAGTTGTGGCATGCATTTATAGATGAGACTCTCAGTAAGTACAAAATATAAATTTGAGAGGAAATGTTAAAACATGTTAGAGGTTTCTAAACTAGATACTGTCTGTGGGGGTGAAATATTCTAAATGATCTTTCATATATCATATTCTAATAAATATTGAGTATAGCTCAGTGGCCTAAAGAGTGAACAAAGTGTCTCAGTTATGTTGTAAAGAGAAAATGGAATAATCCAGACAGATATGCTTCCTAAGAGTTGATTTTATGTTGTCTTTTAATTTAGCAAATGCAGCTAAGTTTTAAAAAGCGGTATCTTACATTAAAAGTATCTTATATATAAACACATGTATCTATATATATCATAGTCTTAGAAAAGCTATCTAATTATGGAGGCAAAATGTAACATATAGGATTCCCAAGAGGAAATATGAAAAAGAAAAAAAAAGACAAAAAATAAACCATGAAAAGCATAAAGGCTTTTTTTTGTATATAGATTCTAATATATGTCATCTTCTGGCAAAGTTATGAGTTACTAGTGTAGAGCTTTGCCTATGGTCATATCAAGATAAATCTGAGGTGGCTATACAGCTCTTGGATTCAAGTTTGCTTTCATCTGCCCATTTCAAAATACTAGTAGAGAATCTTGATATCTTCTGAATTTTCATGTCAGCATATCTTACATGATATATCTAGGACCCTCTAAAGAACTTTGTAACAAGAAAATTGTTCACTTCTCCATTTAAAGACATTATGTCTCCTAGAACAGACACAGTCCCTTTCCAAAAGTAATCAGCGAACAAGTGGAACAGTATGGACTCCTTCTAGCTCCCATTTTTCCAAACTTTCCAAACAAAGCTGTCTGTCCACAAGATCTACCATAGCTTACGTGTACAGACCAGACAAGAACATATGAAATTTCCTTGAAAATCTTTTGCTTTCTTAGGCATGTTAGAGCAAATTACAGCCTTTTAGCTGACATTTTTTTATGTGTAGTATATTTTTTCTTCATTTTTGATGTTTTTAACCTGAAAGGGACAGAAATTATACAATATGACTCTGATAATTAGCCAAAAAGCAAACCCAAATATACATTTGGAAAAAATCAATGCTAGCATTCCTCAGGAATTAAAAATGTGTTTACACTGAATAGTTAACTTCATTCTTAGAGACTAATTTGGCCACTTGTAATGTAGATGACCTTTGGTAATGCTGCCACTAGGCTCATTTTCAAAAACTATATGCAAGGGTAATGTATGAAACTGGAGTGAGTACTGCAGTCCTAATCTTGTCAGGCTCTCAAATTGTGTCTTTTCTTTCATGTTATCTTTACTTTAAGCATCTGTTTTATTCTGTGAACTTTGTTTCACCTTGTTCCTTGGCCAAATGTAGCAATGAGAAAGTGCTTTCTTCTGCCATCAGAGACTAATACATGGATACTGATAGGAAGAAAGTTCTAATGAATGGTTGCCAAGAGTTCCTGTCCTCCTCTTTGCAGAGGGTTAGAAAATTGTCATGTCAGCCTGCCAGAAGCTCTATAATTCACCACAGATATTTCTTCAGTGTTCGTTATGATGGTATATCACTATCTTTAAGGTTAGCATTTTCTCAAAAGAAAGGAAATAATACAGTTTCCCTTGCAGCCATTAGGAAACTAAGACACAGTTGCTTGTGTGGAGAAGTTTAGAATTGGAAATAATCTCTCCTGAAGGGCAAATTAACACTAAATTCTGGTAATTCTTGTAATTCAAAATTTACATTTCAAATCTGAATACTTTTTGTAGAAATACACTCTGGATAAAACTCCCAGCAGTGCTATGTGATGGCACTGAAGATGGTCTGTTTCATAACCTTCCCAGGCACAGAGGTCAGACTGACAGACCTGTAGTTCCCTGGATCCTCCTTCTGGACCTTCTAGTACATGGGTGTCACATTTGCTAACCTCCAGTCAACTGGGACCTTCCCGGTTAACCAGGACTGCTGATACGTAACGGAAAGTGGCTTGTTGAGCACTCCTGCCAGCTCCCTCAGTACCCTTGGGTGGATCCCACCTGGCCCCATAGACTTGTGTGTGTCCGGGTTGGTGTACGGGTTGTTAACTATTTCCCCTTGGATTATGCGGGCTTCATTCTGCTCCCTGTCCCTGTCTTCTAGCTCAGGGTGTTAGGTACCCTGAGAACAGCTGCTCTTGCTACTAAGATTGAGGCAAAGAAGGCGTTAAGTACTTCAGCCATTTCTTCATCCTTTGTCACTGTGTTTCCTCCTGCATCCAATAAAGGACAGAGATTCTCCTTAGCCCTCTTTTTGTTACTAATGTATTCACAGAAACATTTTTTTCTTTTATGGCAGTAGCCAGATTAAGTTCTAGTTGAGCTTTTGCCCTTCTGGTTTTCTCCCTGAATAACCTCATGATGTCCTTGTAGTCCTCCTGAGTTGCCTGCCCCTTCTTCCAAAGGTCATAAACCCTCCTTTTTTTCTTGAGTTCCAGCCAAATCTCTCTGTTCAACCAAGCCGATCTTCTTCCCCACTGGCTCGTCTTTTAGCACATGGGGACTGTCTGCTCCCGCACCTTTAAGATTTCCTTCTTGAAGAATGTCTAGACTTCCTGCACTTCTTTGCTCTTCAGGACTGCCTCCCAAGGGACTCTGTCAACCAGGCACCACAATAGTGGGAACAAAGGAAATGGGAGAAAAAAATAAAAGTGAGCAGAAATGAGGGGAAGAAAAAAAGGGAACAGGAAAGGGAGAAGAAAATTGAATCAAGAAGCAAGGAAGGAGAGAGGAGAGGATAGCTGTAATGGGGTTCTGGCACCTGTTCCAGCAAAGGGATGGGTCACAATGGGGCTTTCACCATGGGTGACAGCAGGGAGGAATGCTACAATGCAGCCTGGGAGAGCAGTGAGATCAAGTGTGCATGCAGCAGGGAGGCTGAGCTGGACAAAGGCCAGGGCAGAAACGCCAGCTTCTGGGGGCATTCTCACCCTGGAGTGAGGGTCCAGCTGCTCAGGGGAGCACGTTGGACAGGGCATGGTACCATCCAGTTCCCTTGTCCCCCTGTCCTATCTGCTTCCACGTTCCTGCGGCTCCTGCCTTTGCTTCCCCCATGGCTGGGTCCCTCTTGCCCAACCTCACTGAGAACCCCTCTATTCCATCTCCTGCAGACCATGGGTGTCACTGTCTTCCTCATCCTAGCTGTACTGGGCATTGTCCAGAGCTCACTGCAGTTGGGTGACAAGCTGGATGTGGACACACACAGGCTCATGTAGCAGTGCTCAGAACAACTGAGATGGAAGACAACTCAGCTGCTGCAGGATATAGAGCAGACCCAGGAGTAGAATGAGGTGGCTGGGAAAGTCCTGCTGCCTTCCAACAATGGTGGTTCTGGGCCTCTTTTTTTGGAGCAGGAGCCTCCTCTCCTGGAGGACCAGAAAAAGAAGTCATAAGCCAGAAAGCAGCTGCAAGCAGGGCAGCCCCAGAAGCCAAGAGGAGGAGGAAGAGGTAGAAGAAGAAGACGGTGACTCTAGTGACACAAGTGGTCTGAGCAAATTTTTGGCCAATTGCATCCAATGGCCAGGGCCATACATGGCTGACACATGCAAATGGGTGAAGGGTCTAGGAGACAAGCTTCTTAGTGCCTGCCAAAGATTTTCCAGAACTAACTTCAAGCCATGGCTGCACCCAGCCATTGGGATGGGCTGCGTCTATGAAGGTTAGAGTGCCTGGAAGGACAATGTCCTTTATCACCTGCTCATGCTCCTGCAGCCTCCCACTGCGCATACCTTCTGCTTGGAAGCTGAGCACTGCAGAGGAGATGCTGACCAACGACTCCTGCCTCCATGTACAGCTACAGCTCATGTGCATGAGGGAGCAGCTGGTGGAGGACATACTATGCTTCCTCCACCACCATGAGAATGAGCCAAAAGGTCAAGACTCCAGCCTCCACAACACCCTTTACACCAACTCTTACTTAAACATCAAGAACAATGTCACTCCAGTCTTCAAAAAGGGTAAGAAGGATGACCCGGGAAACTACAGGCCGGTCAGCCTCACCTCCATCCCTGGAAAGATGATGGAGCAGCTTGTGCTGGGGATCATCTCAAAGCACCTGGATGAAAAGAAGGTTATCAGAAGTAGTCAACATGGATTTACTAAGGGGAAGTCGTGTCTGACTAATCTGATAGCATTCTATGATGAGGTCACTAGATGGGTGGATGAGGGGAGGGCAGTGGATGTTGTCTACCTTGACTTTGGCAAGGCTTTCGACACTGTCTCCCACATCATCCTCACTGGCAAGCTTAGGAAGTGTGGGATAGATGAATGGACAGTGGGGTGGATTGAGAACTGGCTAGCAGATAGAGCTCAGAGGGTTGTGGTTAGTGGTGCAGAGTCTAGTTGGAGGTCAGTAACAAGTGGTGTCCCTCAAGGGTCAGTACTGGGTCCAGTCCTGTTCAATATATTCATCGATGATCTGGACGAAGGGATAGAGTGTACCATCAGCAAGTTTGCTGATGACACTAAACTGGGAGGAGTGGCTGATACGCCAGAAGGCTGTGCTGCCTTACAGCGTGACCTGGATAGGCTGGAGAGTTGGGCAGAGAGGAACTTAATGAAATTCAACAAGGGTAAATGTAGGGTACTGCATCTGGGGAGGAATAACCCCATGCATCAGTACAGGTTGGGGGCCGACCTCCTGGAGAGCAGCTCTGTGGAAAGGGACCTGGGAGTCCTGGTGGACAACAGGATGACCATGAGCCAGCAATGTGCCCTGGCGGCCAAGAGGGCCAATGGCATCCTGGGGTGCATCAAAAGGAGTGTGGCCAGCAGGTCGAGGGAGGTCATCCTCCCCCTCTACTCTGCCCTGGTGAGGCCGCATCTGGAATACTGCGTCCAGTTCTGGGCTCCCCAGTTCAAGAAGGACAGGGATCTGCTGGAGAGGGTCCAGCAAAGGGCTACAAAGATGATTAGGGGATTGGAACATCTTTCATATGAGGAGAGGCTGAGGGATTTGGGTCTCTTTAGTCTGGAGAAAAGAAGATTGAGGGGGGATCTTGTTAATGCTTTCAAATACTTGAAGGGAGGATGCCAAGGGGATGGGAGCAGTCTTTTTTCAGTGGTGCCCATTGATAGGACGAGGGGTAATGGGCACAAGCTTGAACATAGGAAGTTCCATCTTAACATGAGGAGGAACTTCTTTACTTTGAGGGTGGTGGAGCACTGGAACAGGCTGCCCAGAGAGGTTGTGGAGTCTCCCACTCTGGAGACATTCAAAACCCTCCTGGACGCTGTCCTGTGCAACCTGTTGTAGGTGACCCTGCTCTGGCGGGGGGGTTGGACTAGATGATCTCCAGAGGTCCCTTCCAACCCTGACTGTTCTGTGATTCTGTGATTCTGTGAACACTGCCTGTTGTTTCCAGATGTTGTGTAAAGACACCTGGAATGTTATGTGTCAGTGACACCACTGCCAGGTGACAGTGCTGCCTACTACATGCTCCTGCAAGCTCAGGCCAGTGAACACCTCCCAGGACACCCTGTGTACACTGAGATTATTTTTGTGGTGCAGCTAGATGACTCAGACTCCTTCCTGAGCCTTGAGTGGAGGCCAGCTTTACTACCAGCATGGCATGGCAGGAGAGTTGTGATGTGGTCAAAATGCAGTTCACCAGGGATGGTCAGCACAACACCTTGCACCCCAGAAGGACTTTCTATAACAAAAATGAATATATGAATAAAACTTTTAAATATCCATTCAGTTTGTATAATATTAGGTAGTAGAAGCTTTCTTAGATAAGCTGCCTTCCTTAACACACTCACTTTAGCAATTTACACAACTAACTGAAAAAATATCCTATTTAAAGGTCAACTTCCTTTAAAAAAAGTTTCACCCTTAAATTTTCCAAACTTCAAAGATAACATTTATTTTAAACATTTTCTGAGAGCTGTACAATTTTGGTTTTGTTGTTGTTTTAGAGGAACACAAGTGTCTAATATATGGTAAACTCCAAAAATATCCCTTAAAATACCCTGGATTTTCAGTGGCATAATCTAGAACTGCAGAAAAAATATTAAGTTATATGTCAGTCATACTTGTGACTAGGTAACCACAGGATTCACTTAAGTCTCCACAGGGGCAAGCACAGCATCTCGCTTATGAATTATGCATTTTTACTTATTCACTTTTATTTGAAACATTAAAATGTATTCTGACAATGTCATATATGTCAAATCCATATGCAAAAACATATTTCTAATTTCTAATTATAATTCAGGAAACCCCCCCAACTTTTTGGTACTTATTAAGGGTACAAAAACTTTTTTTTTCTACTAAGGCTTTTCTCCTGAGCTGAAGGTTAAATTCCCACTGGATGCGTTCTGATTCTTCAGATAAGTAGTGAAAGTCTCTCGCTCTCCCTATCTTTCTACTGTTATGTTATTTCACTGAAATTCTTTGTAAAGCCGAATTGAATTTAGATGACTCTTCACTTAGGTCCTGATCCAAAACCCATCAAAGTCAATGACTTTCTTTGGGAATCAAGTTCCAAAGATAGTTTTTAAATACGTTTGAGGTAATGATAACCTGAATATATATCTCAAAGAATTTCTATGTTCTGGGACTGTTTCTGAATTCAAACTTAACGTAATATGAAGGCTGAGAAATCTCCAGGCTTCAGCAAGGTTCACAGGCTATGCTTACTTAGAAGTCAGAAACCACAGGCTGTGAGAAGCTTTGGGAGTGAAATAGCTAGGGTTTCTTACAGTGATTCATGTTCTCATGTTTCAAGTTGTTTTATGACTATTCTTTACAATGACTTATGCATTTTGTGATAATGAAGGAGAGACACTGCACATTAGACAAGACACTGGGAGACTGTTAAAACACCTGAAGAGTTAGGAAGGATTGCCTACGTTTCTTTGTGTATCTCATGTGTAGTATCTTACTTAAACCAGCTGTATAAGAACTGAGTCCTATTTAATTCTGAGATGGGATTGATTATCTCCAATGAAGGTAAGAAAAAAATTACTGATCCTGGACTTCAGGCAAGCAGACTTCAGCTTATTCAAAGAAGTGGGATCCCAGGGGAGGAAGGTCTGAAGGCACTCGTGGTCTCTCCTGGGAACTGCTTTTTTCAACTTATTTATTAATGAGCCAGAGGAGCAAATAGAGGGCTCTTGCATAAAGTTTGCAGATAACACTTAACAGGGGGACCAGATGATATGCTGGAGCAGCCCTGGTGCCTAAAGGGAGGTCACCAAGAAGACAGAGCCAAGATCTTCACAGTGGTGCATGGTGGCAGGACCAGTGACTATGAGCATAAATTGAAATAAGAGAGGTTCAGACTAATTATAAGGAGAAAACCTTACCCCATGAGGACAGTCAAACAAGGAAGCACGTTGTCTTGAGAGACTGTGCATACTCCATCCCTGGAGGTTTTCAAGACCTGACTGTATCAAGCCCTGGACAACCTTATCTTCCTGGAGCAGGAGGTTCGACAAAAAACCTCCCTGGGTCTCTTCCATTATGAATCATCTTGTGATTTTATGATTATTTCCTGGGTCTTTTAAGTTATCAGAATTGAATTTTGTTTTTGACAAGATGAACTTTCTGAAATTATTCAGGGGCAATTTTCTTTGGGAGTTTAGACCTCAATTCAGATAGTCTATGTCAGAAACTGAGACCAGTATGATTCAATGCTCCTTTCAATCAGGGAGTACCTAAGAAAAAAAAAAAAAAAGGCACTGGTGGGTGTTTTAAAATTATGACATATGGTGGGTTTGCCTTCTACTTTCATTTCAGCTTTCATGTTTCGGGATGGAAAAAAACGAGGAAGGAGCTTCTTTTACATACAGAAGTTGCATCTCTGGATCATTTACCTTAGAAGCTCAAGATGGGACCTGAGGCTCAGCTTACAGGTTTGATCCTTCACTTCTCACATAGTAGAGAAGTGCTTTAACTAGAAGGTTAGAGAAAAAATGATGATTCTATTATTTTACATTCCTTCAATTTCCTAGCTTCTGGAGAAGGTATGCATTTTCTCTGTAGGGATCACTGGCATCTACAAATAAATGAACACTGGAGTGAGAAACTAAGATTCAGGACTACCTTTACATGAGTTCCTTTCATCAGGCTCTAGTCAGATATCCTGCTGACTAGCTTCTCTATTTATGTCCTAATAGTTAAGTGTTACATGGATTATTGGAGGTATGGCTGAAATCCCATTCATGATGAGGGGTTTTCTACTTCCTAGGCTTGTGTACAAACTGTCATGTTTAAGATCAGTTTGACACTGGGGAGATAATATGAACTTGGATACCAAAACATTTCAATCACAGATCATTACAATTTTTTTTTAATTACACGGCTTCCTTGTACCATGGGAGAGACAGTGCTGTCCAATAGAGAAGCTGAGCATCTCATGTGAGTTGTTTCTCACATGACATCCATGTCCTGCAGGAGAGATGGAACGGGGTCAGTGTAGCAATCCTAGCTGTGGAGTCCGTTGTCCTGGCGCTAGGCAAGGTCTCCCCCAGGTATCTGTCTCTTCTGTTACCAAAGTTTCTCCTGTGTGACCCCAGATACCATTAGTGCTAGAAATGGGGCAGAGAATACTTGATTCTTGACTAGTCTCTTCAGTGTCACTTGGGACCTAACAGCTGTCTATCACCATCTCTGCTACTCACAATCTGCCTGTCTGTGAGATTCTTGGGAATTCACCATTTTTGCAGTGACTGACATGTTTGCAGCTATCACAGTGATTTGCAGGTTATTTATGCTAATTTACTCCTCTATCCTTATAATCAAGCTGCTCCCTTGACAGGTTTACACTGACTTCCATCTGTGTTTTTTTCCATCATTCTACCTATCCCCACATAGCACTGGCCAACATTAGTGTAGGCATACACTATAGGCTACTTTTCATGTTCAGCCACTTCTAGAGTTAATAGCATAGCTATAGTTTTTGTCCCTAACGTACAATGTCTTCAATGTTTTGCATATATTCTGGGGTACCACTCACCTCTATGATCTCTTAAATTAGTCCATAGTAAATGACGGGATGATGTTTCTACCCGTGGGGCAATGCTTTCCAGTGTGGTGGATTTCTCATCAGGTGAGAGCAAGCTGTGTTTACATTCCTTCATTGTAAGAATGAAGAAGGTGTTTGCTTTGCCCATGGTGGCAAGCTGTCTAGCTTGCTTTGCTTCCAGTTCATACTGCATATGAAGGACATCCAGGACAGCAACAGGCAAAGCTAGGGTCACTTTATTCAGGGCTTGCTAATCCATCACCAACCACCACTCCTTATTTGGCTTTTTCACAGGCCGTACTACACTACTGTAGGGGAAACTGGTTTGTGTTACAACTGGTTGCTCCTTGAGGCCATGCCTCAGTGCTAATTCTACTCCTGCAGCTCTCCCCTCCCAGCATTTCAGCAACTACATGATCACTCCTTCTCCTCTTTGCCATTTGTGCTCCCTCCCAGGTTGTGCAATGCCAGCAGAGTGCAGGAGTAGCGGTTGAGGTATCATTGCAGCCACTCTGGCTCCACAGACACAGCTATACTCCCCATCCCACTCCCTCAGCCATGTGCCTTGGCCAGCCCCTGGGGTGGACCCATCTGCCTTCTCCTCCTCCTGTTCTTCTTTAATGGCTGGGATGGAGCTGCTTATCCCTGGGAAGGGAACAAGTCCTCCTCACCTCTATTGGAGGAGAAGGAGGACTGTACATCCCCACCCTAGACCTCTGGTTCCCAGCTAGGAGTACTTTGTTTACCAAATCACCTTTCTATTCCTCCAGTTTCTGTACTTTTTTCCATGAAAAATCAAGGCACAAAGGAACAAGCCCACGACAAATCTTCCAATTGGGGAACCAGGAAGTTCTTATTTCTTATCCTGTTCTTACTTTATTGCCTTAAAGATTTTACAAAGTCTCATCCCTACACACACTTTTAAATTTGGGGTTTACTAACAAACTTGAGCAATGCCTGTCACAGGGGCATCCCTTACTGCAACAATCTCTTCTTTAGAGTAGGTCCTGCTGCAGTGTCTAGTCCCAGTCCATAATACCCATCAGAACCCATATTACAGATATCTCTGTTCTGAGTAATTGGTATCCCACTGCTGACAGCAAAATTGACTATTGAATTAAATGACCTCTTTTCACCACAGGAGAGATTACACAGCCTGGGAGTAAGGTTGGCTGAGTCAGCATAGTAGTCCCAGCCACACACTGCTGGTTTTTGGGCTGTGGGGTCTTCAGCACATTTCTCTCAGGTGCTTCGATTGCCTCCTCTGCATAGTTGTTGATCGTCCTTCGGGTCCATATTATTACTGTTATTAGTTGTATTAGGTAAAAGTGGCAACAGTTGTTTATTGTTGTAGCCTAGTGGGTAACACATTTACTTGGGATGTAAGTCTTAAACAGTCTTTAGTTCAAAAGATTTGAGCTTGTTTACTAAGTGAACTTCCTGCAACTAAAAAGCTACAGTCCATTACCTTCCCCTCAGTATAGTTTGGATTCTTATTTGCTGAATTTGAAAAGTCCTTTCCCTATAATCCCTGGCTGACTGCAGCTTTGGAAACAAACTAGGAAAAAAAAAAAGCCGCCTTTTTAATTGTGCTAATTAATTGTGCTAATTTAATTGTGCTCTCACGGATGTGAGAGTTATTATCTGCTTAACAATATTAACTGAACTACAACACTTAAAATTCATGGTGAAAATTGTATTCCTTAAGCCTGCACATTCCTACTGCTGAAAGATTATTCAACTTCTCAGATACCAGATCTTATAGTGTTTGTCAGTTAACACAGACTGTCAATATATATGAGTTAATATATATAAATATATATATAAAGGTAGAAACCAAGAAAATCAATGCCAGATTTAAAAGAACAGGAACAAGGCAGAAACAAAAGGAAAACAAAATGATAAATATATTACAAGAAATCTCCTCTGCATATGATCAGATTTGATGAACTCTCAGATTATTACTATAAATATATTGCACTAATAAATATTTAAGTAATATCAGTTATATTGAGCGATATAAATATATGTATATTCTGCACTTACAGAAATATTCAAGAGAGACTTTCTTTTAAACTAGGAAATTTATTATTTTCAATCTTTGAAAAAAGAAAGGACTATTTCCTAAGTTACTGAGCTGCAATCATCTTAAGGGAGAAATCAATTAAGAATGTCTATTACAATTATAATGCCACCATTAACATTAATTATCAACTAAGTATGGTTGTAATTTATTTCTAAAAGTACTAACCAACTGTCCAGAAAAGGTCATATAAAAAGTTCCCTATCCTGATCAAGTAATGAGATCATGTAAAATTAATTTCATGTATTAAATACCTAGAACATGCCATTGATCAAGTATATCCTAGCAACACAAAGGTTTAAAAATCCTTGACACCTAATAATCCCAATAGTAATTCTTTATTTCACTTTTGGTAACATATCCTTTACTTGCTTTTCAGTAGCTTATTTTTAGAATAATGCTTAACCTACTTAATAAAAGCCATATAGTGACATGGGTAACACACTCCTCCTCAATAATCCACTTGAAATTTATTAGATTAGTTGTCAGTGACAGTAAACCTGGATCAGATGCCTGACTGTTGGGGACCCTAAAGAAGTAATTTTATTTTTCTGAACCTCAATTGCCTCATTTCAAAGATGTTACTAATGATATTAGTCATATTTGAAAACCAAGATAAATGCTATCAATAAATAAAAATATGCATAATTTAGTGTATATAGGAGTGAGATATTATTATCATCATCCAAAATAAGAGTAACAAATCAGAAAATTTCCTCCCTTAGTCAGAAACTAGGCTAATTGTGTTGTTGATGAAAAATGATGTTCCATGTATTAGCAAATTAAATGTGCTCTCTGGTATTCTTTATTCTTTCTTTGTGTTTCACTTGTACATCTGTTCTGAAATTTAATCATGATAATAGTTAAACTGCTGGTAAACTTTTGGGTGACAGCAGGTCACCTAGAAGGAAATGGAAATTTCCAATTCTGCAATTGCATGGTTAAATCAAGATTGAAAGTGAAACAAAGAAGGACTGCTGGAATAAGTAAACTGAAACTTTAACAAATTTCCTTACAAAACACATTTATTTACTTCCTGGAATAAATTAGCATATTCTTACACATACAATACTTTGTCTTAGCCAATGTGCATCAGTACAGGTTAGGGGCCGACCTCCTGGAGAGCAGCTCTGTGGAAAGGGACCTGGGAGTCCTGGTGGACAACAGGATGACCATGAGCCAGCAATGTACCCTTGTGGCCAAGAAGGCCCATGGCATCCTGGGGTGCATCAAAAAGAGTGTGGCCAGCAGGTCGAGGGAGGTCATCCTCCCCCTCTACTCTGCCCTGGTGAGGCCGCATCTGGAATACTGCGTCCAGTTCTGAGCTCCCCAGTTCAAGAAAGACAGGGAACTGCTGGAGAGGGTCCAGCAAATGGCTACTAAGATGATTAGAGGTTTGGAACATCTTTCATATGAGGAAAGGCTGAGGGATTTGGGTCTTTTTAGTCTGGAGAAAAGAAGACTGAGCGGGGATCTTAACAGTGCCTATAAATACTTAAAGGGAGAGTACCAGGGGGATGGGAACAGTCTTTTTTCAGTGGTGCCCAATGATAGAACAAGAGGTAATGGGCACAAACTTGAACACAGAAAGTTCTATCTAAACATGAGGAGGAGCTTCTTTCCTTTGAGGGTGGTGGAGCACTGGAACAGGCTGCCCAGAGAGGTTGTGGAGTCTCCCACTCTGGAGACATTCAAAACCCGCCTGGACGCTGTCCTGTGCAACCTGTTGTAGGTGACCCTGCTCTGGCGGGGGGGTTGGACTAGATGATCTCCAGAGATCCCTTCCAACCCTGCCCATTCTGTGATTTTGTGATTAATGTCTATCTTATTTTCACCCTGGATATGGTTTTTACTCTGGGTGCTGTTTTGAAACATGTTAAAAGTGCTTACTGCACATTGAACCAATTAGAGAACCGCTCCAGCTGGTTAGGAGAATTTCACTCTTTCACAGCATAGACTTAATCTGGGATGTTAATTGTTACAGAGAAACAAACTTGATTTATAAACCCCAACTAAATCTGTGTCTGTAGTAGTTAACCAAGACCAATGCAAGTGCAAATCAATGTCATTCTAACTTACCTAAATCATGTACAGAATAAATAAAATAATAATTATATAAAAATACAGTAGCCAGAATATAGGTTTGGATTTTCAAACATTAATTGAAAGTAAGTGAAAGATGTGACTCGTTTCAGAAAACTGAAGCTTTCAAAGGACTGGTAGAATGGCCACCTTTCCTTTTTCTCTAAGTGTATACAACATCATTCAAGTTACACAGTTCTTGCAATTCATTTGGAAGAATAATAAATTGTAAATCAGGAAATATATGTAACAGTAAAATTAACATCCTTTGAATTCTCAACCTTTATATTAAAAATGAAGAGCTTAGTAGGTCGTCTTTTTGTTGTATCTATACATAATAGAGTTTTAAGGAAAGAGCCTATTTAGGCTGAATTTTCTGTGGTCCTGAAAATACTCGGTGAATTTACAGGTGGATGTATACATACATACACATATTAATAATTTCACAGGACATTCAGTTTCTAGGTATGAAATTCTGAAGCAGACATGCACTGTTGGGCCTATCCATTATACTATAATGTTAAAGATTTTTAGAAAATAAACAAGCAAAGCAGAGTTTACAAATAGTGCAAATATTATTTTAAAATAAGGTTTCCAATTAAAAGTCCACAAGTTTCCCACTAGAGAAAACTTTAACAATTTTGGGAGCTCCCTACATCCTTAGCAACAGCAGCTTTTTCTCTGGACTACATGACTGATTTGGCTACTTGTAATATAGTATTATTGAAGTCTAGGACAAAGCCAGGTGATTTCTCTTAAGTTCAGGCCATTGTCTGCCCTGTATACATATAGATAAAAGGGAAGTATTCAGTGATGAATTGCATAATTGACTTTAGTGTCTTCCCCTTTAATACCATCTCTTCCTTGTTATTTTAGCTCAGACTATAATTCTGGTATCTGGAAAACAGGGTAATCTAATGATTTATGTCAAATCCTTGTCCTACAAGAATGAAGAGTCTGCTGATAAAATGAAATAGTAAACAAGTTTCATGATGCATCCTCACCTCTGTCCGCATAGCTTCTGACTTTTTTTCCTTCTTCTCCTTCAAATTACAAAAAAAAAATCTTTGTAATGAAATATTTATTTGCTACATAATTATATGTACAGGTTTAGTTTTAGTTGGCCTTTTTTTTTTAATTTTAATTTTGTATAATTTCACATAATGTGATTTTACTCTAATGAGTAAAACCATGAAAGCATTAAACAAATATCAATTTCAACCTAGTTAAAACAGAAATATGTACTTGATGTAAAATTAAGTCGATTAGATGAGACTGAATGAAATACAACATGCATTTAAAAAAGATGGATCACACCCAATTTACCTGATAAATTCTTGGGCAGGATAATTGATTTTTTACAGTAGGAAAATACACTTGATCTAATCTTCCTAGACATCAGTGAAGACTTTGATACAGTGCCACATTACTAAGAAAGCTAGAGAAGGTAGCGATTTGTCAAGCAGAAAAGGAATTGTTCAAAAGGAAAGATACAGCTGATATTGATGGAAGGGGACCACCGGCTTATTTGTACAGGAAGAAGTTCCTCAGCAGTCTTATTTAATATTTAATATTTTTCACCAATGAGTTCTACTAAAATAAGTGTAGGAAAGTTAATAAAATTTACTGATGGAAAACAAGGAAGCAATAATACTTTGGATGACTAAGATACTATGTAGATGATGTTGAGAACCTAATTTATAAAATGGGATTTCATTTCTTATCCAAAAAATGTAGATTGTGCACTTTGACAACATAAGAAGTCTTTCTGGTACAATATGTGGCCTCTTCAATTAAGAAAGACACTTAAAAGAACATTGCTATGTGTATAAATCATTCAGAGGATGCCTACAGTCAACAGTATGACAATGTTGAGACAACAGCAAAGATAACCTTAAAATGTATTGGGTAAGAAAGGCACAGTGAACACACGTTTAGCCATCTATCTAGTAAACCCTACTGGCCTTTTCACAATTGAATAGAAATTTGGTATATTCTTGGATATCATTGAGCACTTTCATTCCACGAACATCTGTAAAAATTAACTTCCCTGCAAGATGTATTGAACTTTTACCAAGCTCCATGTAAGTGCATAATGTGCAATAGCATTTATCATTTGTGTTACCTAACAGATAAAATGTGCATCAGTGAACATTTTTGATTAAGAAAAAATATGAAAAATTACTATGTTCCAAGGTTTTATGAAAAGATCTATACCATACTTAAGTCCTCACTGAGATTTGCAATCAAGTAGTATTAACAGTGCTTGATTATTTTTTTTTTAATTTAATGACTGAATTTAACACAATTGTTTTTCAATGGACTGTTGCGTTTTCCATAATTGTTTGTTACAATAATCACAATATTTTTTCAGAGGAACTTTAAGGAATCTCTGTTTCCCTTTAAAGACTTATTTTACCTCCTCCAGTTGAAAAGTCCCCATTTGGCTTAACTACAGTTCCCATACAAATGAAACTTCTCCTTTGATTAAATGAGTAATAATTATATAGTAGGACACACAAAACTTTGTTATAATAATTAATTGGAACATCATGGAAAGTGAACTGTTCAGAACCACCACTTACTTCTATCCTTCAGTCTTTCAACTCTGACTTCTTTTTCTCTGTTGCTTTTCGTGTTCTTGACAATGACTTGTTATATTAAGCACTTTGATTTTCTCCATTATAGACCGTATTAAAATATATTATTCTTTCGTAGAATGTTATTAGATTATAGAATATATTTTATGTTCTAAATATAAATGCATTTTGTAAGTTTACATATATTTACATATATAAATATATTATATTTTTATGCCTCTAAATTTCCTTTTCCCTTGTCACAGCGGAAGGTTCTTCTTTACCCAAGGCACTGCCATCTGTGACTTCTCCCATCTTCTTTGTAGTGTGAAAATCTTCAGAAGTCAGTTGATATGTCTGTTTTGACCCATTAAAATTCATCATGTAGAGCAATTGCTTCTGTAGCTAAATTCCAAGCTCCCTTCCTAAGGCATCCCTTTCAATTTTCTCTTTAGTCTGCGTCTTCCCAAATCATTTTACACTGTAATGCTGCTAGCATTACCTGGAGCTAGAAAATCAGAGATTCTCAACCTGTGCTGAAATGTGAACTTTTGCTATTATTTAATATAAAGTTTTGGGTTTTTTTTAACTTTTATATTCATATATAAATAAGTGAGATTTTATTGGAGGTAATATACTTTTATATACTTTTTTACTTTATACTTTTATGGGAAACAGGACAACAACAAAATCTGTCCTGTATTGTTTGTACATAAAATTGTAGGAGGTCTCATTTCAGATTGCTTATTTTGTCACAACTTGGACCTGAAAGGCAGTTTAATGTGGAGCCAGGAGACTATTAGTGTTCGAGTTCCTCGAGTTACCAGCAATTGGCTGAAACTTCTTGTGAATGCAGTTTGGTTGGATTCTTTGATTTTTAATGGATTCTTTTATTTTTAATGACTGTTTCAATGAAAAAAAAAAACAACTGGTTGTTCTAAGATGAAAAACAGATGTTGGTTTAGTGTCAGGTCTGAAGCGGGCTCCCCGCCTCCTTGGAGCTCACCTGCCTGCACTCAAGGCCAGTGGTGAGATGGAGCACAATGGTGCAACCTTGTCTCAGACCGCTGTGTGAGAAAGAGCTGGAGACTCATTGTGGAGGCCCTGCCTTGCTCCACTACATCTGTGGCTCTCTCCCTCATCCTGGAGCTATGTCAGAGCCCTACCCCTGCCCGGCCACATCCCTGCTGATCCCAGCCTTGATCCCCTCTTGCTGGCTTGACTTCTGATGTAAGCAGCCATAAAGGCAATCTGGTTAGAAGGGGAAAATTACTGAGCAGAAGAAAAGTACTGCTGAAAAATACTGACAGACTACTGCTCTGGGTGGTGGGCCCTTGCTGGCCTGGCTGGCACCCCTTGATCCTTACAGGACAGCCCAGTCTTGCTCCTAGACCATTTAGTTTGGTTTTATTTGCTTAGGAATTATTCTCACATTAAATTAACACTGCAGTGGGAAGGACAAAATAATGCAGTTTAAGAATTTATCTTTGCCTTCAAGGATAATAGGTGCAAATGAATCCCCTATCCTGAAATAATAATAATAATAATAAAGAATATTCTTACAGGAAAGTCTTCTTTTTTTTTTTTTTTTGCATGTGGTTTGATAATAACCACAATTAAATAAATATATTCACAGTGTGTTACTTAAAAGTAGTTAATGAACAGTCAATAAAAAAAAAGTCATTAAATTACTTTTCAAGATCAACAACTATTAAATGAAAAGCACTGAGCCAACTGCACCTAATTGTAGTTAACTTCTGTGATTCTATGAGATACAACACTCTTCCAATATATGAGCTGAAGCCACTGTTTTTTGCCTTAAATATTGTTTCATTATTTTTTAAGTTTACATTTCCTAGATCATTTCTTATTAGAGGAAGAATTTTTATTTTACTGAAATTGAAATGGTAGATAATACTTTCTCCTCAATCAGTTAAGTGCAAAAAACTGATCTATGCTTTTCTCATACCACAACTTAATAGCTAGGCTAAAGGTTTCTGCTAGCTGGCAGGTTTAATAGTGTATGTCCTGCCAGGTCTCATTTGTCAGCATGCTATGCCTGTATTTTTCAGCTCTGCAAAGCGAAAGGTTTTTTTTTTATGCTGCCAAAAAGATAACGTTACAACTTCCTATTGTCTGTCATTGACTGCCTGACTTTCCAAAGCAAAAGAACTTCCTTGTAAAGTCTGATGAAACAAACTGGTTTTGAGTAATTAGAAAAGGCACTGCAGGAGTTAAACACTAGAAGAACAAAATGCTGAATGGGATAAAAAGGGAGAGCTTTCACTTTCTTCTTTATACTCAGTTCTCTTCTCATCAGTGATAGCTACAGATATAATGAAAAAAATTTTGTGAAATGTGACCACCCCTCAGACATAACAATTCTGTCTTAAGACCACAAGGGAACAGCGCCTGCCTCAAATAAGACCCAGGTCCAAGTGCTGTATATTGCAAGTGGTCTGCTCTATGGAGGGAGCCTTTTGTGCTGTAGATGCAAGTGTTTCCAGATCACACAGCTACTTTAAAGACCAGTTAATAAAACTGAGAACTAATTAAGACAGAGATTTAAAATTTATCTTTATTTAGATATAACACTCTTTAATTTTTCATTAGTTCTCTAGTGTTATGATTACTCTCTGCTGTTGTCTCTGTGGTTCAGATTGCACTTCACGTGTATTACTGGCTGATGTTACAAATCACCCGGGGCTGCCATGTTTCTCGGCGATGGAAGTTACTGCCAACAGAGAGCACAGTTATGTTTGCCACATGTTCTTTGTTCTTTCATGTCAAAATGAGAATCTTTTCCCCCTGACCACTTTCATATCAATTTTCATGAAAAGAATAGTTATATTTAGCCTAATATTCTTTAAAAATATGTGCACTGGAATTGCAGCTCATGAACCAATGTTCAAATTCCAGTAAGTATTTGAGATTAATAGGTCTTTTTGAGGCCAAACCCATTTATCACATCACTGGTTTAATACAAAAGTCTTTAGTCAGCTGGCTGATCGCTTAGTCTGCAAGAGGAAGTGCTTATAGAAGCAGCCTCTGGTATCAGAAGGAGGAGCTTAAATATGGTCATGAAGCCAAGACATTTATATCATTATGCGTGTCAGATACCGAGGGAGGGAAAAAGGTGCCATAATGTGTTTCTATAAATAGCGTGGAGACTGGAATTATAGACACTACACTCCAATGCCCTGCTGACAGAAATTTTATGGGAAGCTGGGACGGAGGGTAACTTTTATATATGACAGATTAACCAAGGGAGATAAGAATGAATTTTCATAAACTTAATGTTTCTCCCCAGACATGAAGGAGAGCTGGAAAATAACCAATCTGCAGAAAGGAGAAATAGAAGTCAGGGAGAGCTAATGAATAAAAGAATGTCACTTGTATTTTGAAAAACAGAAATAAATGTAGTATTGAAAAATTCAAGGAGGAGAAAGACTAAAAAAGATGTTCTCTGATGAGTCTTAAACTGAGTGGGTCTCACCCAGATTGCATACATATGATGCCAAATTTACAGGTTTTACTTTCCCCAGGTTTTTGGAGAATAACATCAGAAAGCGTGGGTTAGGTTTCAGTAATATTTTACTGTTACTCAAAATATGTTAATTTTCCTACAATAACTTGAGTGTTAGATTTCCTCTTTTAATTTTGGGAGATAAATAAAATATGATAAAGTATTCTATAATGGCCAATGATAGTTTATAAAAACTGGCAATACAAAGATTTAAGTAAATTCATCCCTTCAGAGTATGGCGCCATCTTTATATACTTGCTTGCTGCATACAGAAGTAATGTTTGCTTGGTTCTCTTTTTGCATGAACAGTGGCAAGTACTTTAGGAACCAGAAAAAAAGAGTGGACTAGATGTTTCAGGGATGATAAGCAAGGATCTCAAATTCTGTTGCACTTGCAGGCAAAACACACTTTACACAATTTTCGTGCATAAGTAAATATAAGTTAAATGATGCAAAGCAATAGTTAAAATACACATTTAAGATGACAAAGCAAATCAGCCTCACCTCTGCACCTGGTAAGATCATGGAACATATCCTCCTGAAAGACATGCCAAAACATATGGAAGGCAGGGAGGTGATTAGAGACAGCCAACATGGCTTTACCAAGGGTAAATTGCACCTCACTAATCTAGTGGCCTTCTAACATGAAGTGACTCTATCAGTGGACAAACTACGGATGTCATCTACCTGGATTTCTGTAATGTTTTTGATATGGTCCTTCTAAATATTCTTGCCCCTCAATTGGATAGATATGGTTTGATGGACGGTCTGCTAGATGGATAAGGAATTGGCTGGATGGAGGCGTCCAAATAATTGCAGTCAACAGTTCAATGTCCAAGTGGAAAACAGTGAGGAGTGGTGTCCCTCAAGGGTCTGTACTGGGACCAATACTATTTAATACCTTAATCAATGACATAGACAGTGGGACCGGGTACACCCTCAGCAAGTTTGGGCATGACACCAACCTGAGTGCTGCAGTTGATTCGCTAGAGAGAAGGCATGCCATCCAGAGGGACCTTGACAGGCTTAAGGAGTAGGCCTGTGTAAACCTCATGAAGTACAACAAGGCCAAGTGCAAGAACCCACACCTGGGTCAGGGTAATCCCCAGTATCTATATAAACTGGGGGAGAAATAGATTTAGCCTTGCAGAGAAGGGACTTAGGAGTACTGGTGAATGAAAAATCAAACATGAGCTAGTAATGTGCACTTGCAGCCCAGAAAGCCAATTATATCCTGGGCTGCATAAAAAGAAGTGTGACCAGCAGGTTGATGGTGGTGATTCTCCCCTTCTACACTGCTCTCATGAGACCCCATCTGAAGTACTGCATCCATTTCCAGGACCGCCTGTACAAGACAGACATGATCCTGTGGGACCACCCAAGAGTGGATCCAGAAGAGGTCCATGAAAATTATCAGAAGGCTGGAACAGCTCTCCTGTGAGGAAAGGCTGAGAGAATTGGAGTTGTTACGCCTGAAGAAGAGAAGGCTCCAGGAGAAGGCTCATTGTGGCTGCTCGGTACATAACGGACACTTATAAGAAAGATGAGGAAAGACTTTTTACCAAGGGCTGTAGTCACAGGTCAGGCAGCAACAGTTTTAAACTCAAAGACAGTAGATTTAGCTTAAACATAAGTAAGATTTTTTTTTTTTTTTTTGCAATGAGGATGGTGAGACAGAGCAACAGGTTGTCCAGAGAAGCTGTGGATTTGCTGTCCCTGCAAGTGTTCAAAGTCAGGCTGGATGTAACTTTGAGCATCCTGGTCTAGTGAAAGATGTCCCTGCCCACGGCAGGGGAGGTTAAACTAGATGATCATTAAAGGTCCCTTCCAACCCAAACCATTCTATGATTATATCATTTTGTATAGAGTATCTACAGATATTTTCTTGTTACCTTTTATACCCATTTTAGTTGAAACTTAGTTTTCATCCGGAATATTTCTGTTTCTGTGCAAGCTTTCTTAGTCCTTGACACTCATCTTTGGTTCCGTGTCTGTTTCCATTTTTGTACTGTTCCTTTTTTTTGTTTTCAAATCATAAAAGAGCACCTAACATTTCCACAGTGGCCTCATAGTTTGCTTTGTTTTTCACATGTTGATACTGTCACTGAAATTTAATCGTCTCTTCCAGCAACTGGCAGATTTCCTACATTGCTTTATCTTCCCAAGAGACACCCAGCCTCTGAATATGCTGCTCATGTGTGTGTTTATTTTTAGTCTCTTATGCTTATTCTACTCTCTATGCTTATTACACTTCTAATAATGACCATTTTTGTGTAAATTTCTGCTTATTTTTACATTTTTGAGCAATTTTTCAGTTAATTGGAACAAATCTAAACTATCTACTTCCTTACGAGCTACCTCGGTTCTCTAAAACACTGTGTTGTCCCCAGCACATACCAGAACCTGATCACCTGTTGATGTGAGCAGTCATAAAGGCAACCTGGTTATAAGGAGAAAATTACTGAACAGAAGGAAATGTCTGCTACTGACAGAGAAAAATCCTGCTTGCCTGGGAACTGTGAGCCTGGGCACTAGGTCTGTCAACCAGAGGCATCCTTCAGAAGTGAAGCTGACGTCTTTGAAGTATAGCTGAGCACCTAGAAACTGGAGACATCTTGCAGTACTATCATTAAGTGCAACACCAAGAAACTGTAGTGGCAATTTATTGTTTAAAAGGTGAAAAATAAATTTTAAGAAGGGGCAAACCTCCTGAGAAGGTAAGAATTGGTAACTGCTGTTGGCTGTTCTAACTGCAAGGACAGGAAATCAGTCTGAAAAAAAAAAAAAAGGATTGGTCTGAGAATGTAGAAAACTATCGGATGTTCCAGGTTAAAACCAGAAATCAATGACCTCTATTGGCTGCTTGAAGTGGTGGTGGGCTATGCCATTTTATGTCTCTATAATATAAAAGAGACTTATTTTTAATCCAAATGGAACTTCTCTCCCTGTTCACTTCCCATGCTGTATGTACTTTTCCATATCCTAAACAGGTCAGCATGAACTTTCTACAAGATCTTGGATCCTTGCTGGGGCTGCCTGGCTGACTCCAAACTCTGTGGTGCAGATCATCTTTGAAGTGAGACTCTGTCTGTTATTTTATTGGTTCCCCTCTGGGCCCACTTCTGGGGTCAGTTTGTTTTGTCATCCCACTTCTGGGATGGTTTGGTCCCCTTCTGAAATCTACTTAATGCCGTATATATATATTTATTTTTTTAAAAAAGTAATCTATCATAAATATATCTGTTGCTAAAATATTGATAACTTTACTTCACTAGTGATGTTTGTAGTATCCTGTAATATTATATACACACCTGATTGCTGCTATTAGTGTTTCTGTAATGGATCTCTGCTATATTATTGATTCCTGCTCTTGATTTGTAATAGCTTGTTATATATATATTTGCTTCATTAATCATAAGTATACTTGTCAGTGGTGATTTTTCTGATATTTGTTGTAATGTTTAATAAAGTAGAGAAATTTACAGGATAAAGCCTCCGTGTCCTTTTGTATTACAGAATCCTACAAACAAACCCACAGTCATGATCCCTATACACCCAAAGGATGGGTAACCCTTTAGGTTGTGTCACCTGTCAATGCACTGTTGTGGGGTATTTCATAGATATAGGAATAAAAATCCCTCATTATCACCAAGTTCTGTCCTTTGCAAGGTTTCTTTGGAAGTGGCTCAGAAAAAGTTATATCTGTACTGTCACACTGATCATACAGTCTCTAGTGGACCTCTACAATAATATCACACCAGCTTTTCTGTTATTCTTTTCATCCTGAAGATTCTATAACATGCATTTTTACTTATTCCTGTTTTTACAGCAATTTCATATGTTCTTCAGCAATGTTCCAGTCCTGTCATTTGTTCCAAAAGTACTCTGCAACACCAAGTCACAGCTTTGATCACACACTGGCTCCTAATTCATCCTGTTTATTCCTTTGAGGTCAATTTGTGGACATCTTAAACATGTGGAAAACTTTCCAGTGAACCCATTTAGGTATTTCTTATAGTCTAATTACATTTTCTGATATTCCCTTCAAATTCCAGTCTGAAGGCTGAAGAATGTATCACTGTTTGGTTTGTTTACCTTGAAATATAATTGTTAATTTGTTCACTTTTTTAAATGGTTCAAAATTCTTATGCCTGTTATATTTCAGGTGTATAAAATTGCCTATGGAGCCAATTACTCAAAATTCATTGAGAACAGTATTTAATACTGATGGTTTAGTAATTCAATAAGGTGGTTATATAAACAGTCTTCTGATTGGAAAACACAGTGTTTGTCAACTACTTCCGTTCCACTGAAGACTATTTTTGAGATATAGTTCGACTTAAAACCCCTTCTTTTCCTCTTCTTATTCTTCTTTTTCTTCCTCCTCGTCCTCCTCCTTCTTCTTCTTCTTCTTTTCATTTATATTAGATGAAATAATACAGCTGTTTCCAAAACTAGTAGATTTTCCTAGAGTAATCTCAACACACTACTCACAGGCACTCTAAAGATACTCAAAGTAGTACACAGAATGTATTTTCAAAGTGTAGAAGCAAAGACTATTAGAATTTTGAGACCAGAGTACAATTAGGTTTGGGTTTTCTTAGTTTGGGGCTTTTTGGCTATGCAGGAATGAAGCCTAAATGAACAAACATACTGCTAAGTCTTCATCTGCAGAATCTGCTGGAGAACTGATTTCCTCCCTTTAACCTGTCCTTGATCAATAATGAGAGCAGAGGAGGAGAAAGAATGTCTCCTGAAAAGCAGCTTCTTTCCTAATGCAGTCTTTAAAATTGGGTGTTTTGGTTTTGGCGTTTTTTTTTTCTTTTTTTNTTAATTTTCAGGGATGTCACTATGCTGTACTTCTCACATGACCCTGTGTATACAGGACCACTGACACTTTTCCATATATAGCTATTCACAAGCACAAACAGCAAGTGTCAGCTCAACATGCAACAGTTTCTGACATTCCTAGCAGCTGAATAAAACTTTTACAAGCAGAAAAAATAGCCAGTGAAAGCAGTTCTTTCCTAGCAAATTACTATTTTTTCATTCTGTCAGGAACAGCTGAATAAAAAAGTATGATTAAATCCCCTGTTGGAAGTACTTAAAATTTGACCTAACCCTAACTCTTTCCATATGGGTACTAAGCAAAATAGAGCAAACTAGAGTAATTTTCCATTACATTGTACTGATGAAAGAGTGCTTTTTCTTTAATTCTTAAGATGTTCTGTACCTATTGCAGACAGCACCTGGAACAAATTTTCAATACTCTACTTATAAAAGCAGTAGTGTCTCCTAGGACTCGGCTTATACAGTTAAGTTCTAATTTTGAATAAGACTTTTTAAAACACATCCCAAAAGCCATTTCTTGAGCTGATAACTATGTCATTTTAATATATTTTAAAAGCATGTAAAACTATTATTTTGCAAATATTTCTCAAACTGAGGGAGGCATAATTAAGATCTGATAAAAAACTCAAATACATTTGAACAACAAAGAAAATTCCATACTCAATTGTTTCAGCTGAAGGCAGCAAAATATTAGAGAGCTTTATGTTATGCCAGCAGGATATTTTTTAAAATTAAGGACTCTACAAAGTGAATTTTACACTTAAAATATCAATCGGTTGTTCTTACATGCAGGAACAAAACTTTAATTTCCACTACTCTGTTTAGCATTTTCATCTTTACAGCTTTTCTATATGAATAAAGACTTTTGCCGTAACACAGTCAGAATTTAGTACTGAAAGCAAGAGGTGTGTCTTCAAATACAATACTGAAATGCCCAAGGCATAATGTTCTGAACACCCTCACAGAACACACTCTTGAGTGAGATAACTCTGAGTTCGAGCTCTTTGGAGGAAAGGTGCTGGCCCTCATACTGAATAGACTACTCTTGCTACGTGGATATGAAAAGACTGAAGCAGAGCTATACACCAAAGCTGATTTAGCTGAGAGGTGTAGCTTTCTTACCACTTTTCATCTGTTATTCATCAGTAACTGAGATTTGGAACTGACTATGTAAGCATTTTTTCAAGTGAAACAAGTTAGTAAGCTAGAAAGGACTAACAGTTATTGTCTGGGTCTTAGTTGTAAATTGGAAACTAACACCTGAGGGTTAAAAAGGACTATCTTCGTAAATATTTCATAACTTTAACTGACCATAAACGTTTCTAGACTGTCTTAAAGCCAAACATATGACCTTGAATAGGGTTTTAAATTGATCTTTTCATTCCAATTATAAGACATACCCATATGCTGCTGTTATGCCTAGACTTAAGCTTTCTAAAAAAGTTCCTCATCCAAACTAATCATGAAGGCTTCCTCTGTGGTCAAAAGAAAGAGATATATCCACCCAGAGGATGAGTTTAAGGCCACATCCTATCTTTGCTAAGCCTAATGTATGCTTGGGCTGCCACATATCCTAAAAGCTTTCAGAGACTAGAGAGAAAACAAGCAAAAGTAAACTGTCTTTTTATTATGAATTACGCTTTTATTATAATTGATGAAAAACATTCATAAATATCAGAGGGAACAGGAACTGACACGCTGTTCAGTGGCATGTCCATTACTGCTTTTAGATCCAACAGTCCTCTGTTGCTGATTGTGAAGTGTCTCATCTCAAGCAATAATACTGAGAGGTCTCCTAAAGGGATACGCAGTGGCAATATTCAATAGAGAGGTATGTCTCTTTGTGTCTGGACCTTCATGCACCTCCAAAAAACTTCCTCTGAAGTGTAAGAAAAATGATACCAATAATGCCATAGAAAGCTTTGAAGTTTAATCATGAAGTTGACAGAACAGTCAATTAACATGTTTAAAAGAATAATGAATATTGTGTTTTCATACCTGTCTTTTTTTAATCAAGAAGTCATGATTTTATACCTGTATTCTCATACAAAGCTGGTAATTTGCTTAAAAAGGAAATACAGACCAGTATAATCACAAGGTTTTAGGACTTGAACCTCATAAAAAAGCAGTGACTTAAAAAATCTTGTGATTGATGTAAGCATGAATATAAATACATTGCAACTCTGAAAGTCAGTCTCTAGTTTAAGTCTGAATGTGGAAATAATATTCTACCTTGAGGTTCCAAACAGTCATTAATAGATCCTAGTAATTAGCCCTAAAATAAAGTCAATAAATGCTAAATCTATAGTTCTTATTGTACTCTGCCTAAAGTTTTCTCTTCTTAGATCTTTGTCTACACTGCAAGAACTGGAACAACAGTCAACTTGTTTTAGATAAAAGCTATTCCATTTTTCATTAAGTGAGCAGACCAAAAAACCAAAAACCCTCTCAAACCATAATGACAATGTATCTCTATTTCAAACAATGCTGAGCAAACTTTGGGTTTTCCGTAGATTTTCAGTCTTTGTTATCTACTCCTGCTCTGCAGACATAAATTGTAAGAAACGTACTGTAAAATATAAAAAATTACTTTCAATCATGTATGTGTTTGTTTTGAAAGCTATTTTATTAACAAAAAAAAGAAAAGGAAATGAAAGTAGCAGAAAAGCTCAGGTGTCACAATTAAAAATTCAGTCTGTACTAGTTCTCAACATGTGAGAGTTTTTGCTTTTTATAAATGTCATGCTGAGTTTTGTTTTTAGGGAGCTACACTGATATATTAGAATCATACTGGTACATAATTTTAAATTTTGCTGTGAAATATTATTTTTTTAAATTAAATGTGATGTTTTTATGAAATACCATAAAACAATCATCTATGGTGATGACAAAAAGAACAGCTATTTTGCATTTTATGTTAAAAAGTGAGAACAACACCTCCCGTAACATTAAAAAGCTATACATTTACTGAAAAATTGCAAGCATGTTCAAACAATAATGCTATTGCTTATTTAAAACCATGCTATTTATTTTGTTTTAGTTGTTTCATAAATCATGCTTTATTGTAGCCACAAGAATTATGCTGACCAGAAGGTTCTCTGATTGGGTCCTTTATATTGAAATTACTTTCCTAACCACAAGCAAAAACTGACTTAATCACCTCTCTTTTTTAAAAATGGAAACAGAAATTTATGACATTAAGTTTAGCTTTGGGGAAGCTCTGGTCACATAAAAGTGAGATATACCATCAAGATCTTACGGGGGAAAAATATACGTACCTTCATGTATGAGACCTTTCGCTGAAGAAGGAAGTGGAAAAACAAAGACCTCAGCGTAAAGATGCATGATAGAAACTGAGGCATGAAGCATCAACTAGGAAAGGAATGACAGACTCTTGTACTATTGGAACAGAAGTCCCTGAAAAATATATTGTAATGGCAGAAAATTTATTTTAGAATATATTTAACTGCTATACAATTTATAAGATCTGGACGTAATCTGCTTTGGTTTTCACCCATGTAGTCATTTCCCTAAAAAGCGCTCCTATCGTGATTACTCTTTTCTGATCTATAGAAGTAGCATGTTTTACAGGAGAGTCATTTTCGTCCTTTATGACTATTTCCAGAGAAAAACAGTATAATGTTCTTCTTCAAGTTTAATAATATAACAATTTATTTTAGTGGCACTTACATGGATTTATGTCAGTGTACCTAAAGGGACAATCTCATTCAAAATATGAAAACTGTTCCCTCTTAATCCCAAACAACTACAGAGGACTGTCATCTCAAGCTTATAAGTCATTTCTCTCTTCATAATAAGTTCAAGCAAGCTCATTTCCATGGCAACCTCCAATTGAACAGTGACGAGTTCTGTATTTGTATTTTCTTCTCTTGGCATTTTCAATATACGTTTGAGACCTGCCAAATGCGTGCCAAGAGAGCTTCATGGATACAAAACTGCTAACTCGCATATTCACCTGCGTGAAAGATTGTTTCACCACAGCTGATTTAGTTCTGTGTCTCTTCACTGGACTAAATACTCTTCTACACTTCAAAAAATGATAAAGTAAATTCTTAATACCATTCTTCTTTTTTTCCCTAATATTTCAGTAACCTCAATGTATTGTGCCATTATGGAAGCTGCTAAATTCTTCTTACAAATTCTCTACGAATTTGTGTAGTTTCTCTAAGAGTGGTGTTACACGCCTCAGGAATATGTTACTACCTTGAAAATCAGGATTGAGTGTTTTATCTATTGGTTTCTCAGTTCACGGAACCTGGTGTAGCGCTGTCTACAGACTGAAACCCTTGTCACATAAGAAATCAGTGGCAAAAATGTCATGAGCTCAACTAACATCAGAATTCTAACCTGGCGAGGGATGTCAAGGCCAACAGGAAGGGTTTCTTGAAGTATATAGGAGACAAAAGAAAACTAAGGAAAATGTGGGCCCACTGTTGAACGAGACAGGTGCCGTGGTGACAGATGATGCAGAGAAGGCGGAGTTGCTAAATGCCTTCTTCGCTTCTGTCTTCACTGTTCGGGCCAGTCCTCGGGAAACCCAGACTTTGCAGGTAACAGAGAAAGTCTGGAGGAAGCAAGACTTTCCCTTCGTTGATGAGGAGCAAGTTAGAGATCAGTTAGACAAACCAGATATCCACAAATCCATGGGGCCTGATGGGATGCACCCTCGAGTGCTGAGGGAGCTGGGGGAAGTCATTGCTGGGCCGCTCTCCATCATCTTTGAAAGGTCCTGGAGGACAGGTGAGGTGCCTGAGGACTGGAGGATAGCCAATGTCACTCCAGTCTTCAAAAAGGGAAAGAAGGATGACCCGGGAAACTACAGGCTGGTCAGCCTCACCTCCATCCCCGGAAAGATGATGGAGCAGCTTGTGCTGGGTATCATCTCAAAGCACCTGGATGAAAAGAAGGTTATCAGAAGTAGTCAACATGGATTCACTAAGGGGAAGTCGTGTCTGACTAATCTGATAGCATTCTATGATGAGGTCACTAGATGGGTGGATGAGGGGAGGGCAGTGGATGTTGTCTACCTTGACTTTGGCAAGGCTTTCGACACTGTCTCCCACATCATCCTCACTGGCAAGCTTAGGAAGTGTGGGATAGATGGATGGACAGTGGGGTGGATTGAGAACTGGCTAGCAGATAGAGCTCAGAGGGTTGTGGTTAGTGGTGCAGAGTCTAGTTGGAGGTCAGTAACAAGTGGTGTCCCTCAAGGGTCAGTACTGGGTCCAGTCCTGTTCAATATATTCATCGATGATCTGGACGAAGGGATAGAGTGTACCATCAGCAAGTTTGCTGATGACACTAAACTGGGAGGAGTGGCTGATACGCCAGAAGGCTGTGCTGCCTTACAGCGTGACCTGGATAGGCTGGAGAGTTGGGCAGAGAGGAACTTAATGAAATTCAACAAGGGTAAATGTAGGGTACTGCATCTGGGGAGGAATAACCCCATGCATCAGTACAGGTTGGGGGCCGACCTCCTGGAGAGCAGCTCTGTGGAAAGGGACCTGGGAGTCCTGGTGGACAACAGGATGACCATGAGCCAGCAATGTGCCCTGGCGGCCAAGAGGGCCAATGGCATCCTGGGGTGCATCAAAAGGAGTGTGGCCAGCAGGTCGAGGGAGGTCATCCTCCCCCTCTACTCTGCCCTGGTGAGGCCGCATCTGGAATACTGCGTCCAGTTCTGGGCTCCCCAGTTCAAGAAGGACAGGGATCTGCTGGAGAGGGTCCAGCAAAGGGCTACAAAGATGATTAGGGGATTGGAACATCTTTCATATGAGGAGAGGCTGAGGGATTTGGGTCTCTTTAGTCTGGAGAAAAGAAGATTGAGGGGGGATCTTGTTAATGCTTTCAAATACTTGAAGGGAGGATGCCAAGGGGATGGGAGCAGTCTTTTTTCAGTGGTGCCCATTGATAGGACGAGGGGTAATGGGCACAAACTTGAACATAGGAAGTTCTATCTAAACATGAGGAGGAGCTTCTTTCCTTTGAGGGTGGTGGAACACTGGAACAGGCAGCCCAGAGAGGTTGTGTAGTCTCCCACTTTGGAGACATTCAAAACCCTCCTGGACGGTGTCCTGTGCAACCTGTTGTAGGTGACCCTGCTCTGGCGGGGGGGTTGGACTAGATGATCTCCAGAGGTCCCTTCCAACCCTGACCATTCTGTGATTCTGTGATTCTACCCTCAAAAGTCATAGTAATTTAGAGGACTATATATTCCAGATTCAAAGGTTCCCTTTTCAATCCCAACATAGCCTTGATGGCAGAACCAATTGACAATCTTCCAAATTGCATAAAATTTGATTTATTCCAACATCATTCTTCATTCTCTTCAACATGTGCAAGAACAATCAAGTCAATATTATACAGTGTATAAAGCTCTGACATACATATCTCTCAGCTAGCTATAGCTAAATTAGTCACACTTAACTCTTTTCATATTGTTTCAAAGAAATAGGCATTTTTAGAATATGGATTGTCTGACTCATTAAAACATTTGCTCTGGAAGGCAAAGGGGTTAATTGTGCTTTATAAAAGGCTTTGTCTCTCTATTACCTATAAAGTAGCCTGACAAACTCATTCTCTCTCTACAAAGTGAGACCAATGAGTCATTTGTTTGCATGATACTCACCCATCAAAAATCCTGGCAAGACAATGTTATTACTTGGCTTCAGTCAAACAAATTAGGCAAGGGACCCAGTAATTAATAGTCCTGTCATGGCTTACATCTTCATTTAAAAAAAAAGAAAGCCTTTGAAATGACTTGATGTGAACAGGAGCTTCCCTTTTCCTGCTCACCCATTTGGTATGCTATATTTAAAAGGATTTGTTAAAGGGAACAAGTGAATTGGGCTCACTTGCGAGGTATGGGTAATAATCAGAGGAAGTGAACAGGAAGTTGTTGAAAAAGGGGAAAAAGAACCTTGGTTAGAGGTTCTTGTCTGCCCAGGGAGGTCGTTGAGTCACCATCCCTGGATGTGTTTAAGAGACGTTTAGATGTGGTGTTGGCGGATATGGTGTAGGGGAGAACTTTGTAGAGTAGGGTAGATGGTTGGACTCGATGATCCCAAGGGTCTCTTCCAACCTAGACAATTCTATGATTCTATGATTCTAAAGGATAAGTCCCTTGTGAGCTTAGTGGTGCAGCAGCAATAATTTGGCGAGATGACATCAAGGCTTTCAGTCCTGCAAGTCACTGACTAATCATAAGAGCGTGCTTGCTAAACTGGTGTCAAGAATCAGACTGTGGAAGGTTACTGATAGAGCATTTATAACTCTTTTGGAAAAGGACTGACCACATATCTTTTCATTATATTACTGGATAAAATATCCTTTATTTCCTTGGTTTCAAAGTATAGTGAGAGTTGTTGGCTCAGGCTTCTAGTTTGCTGGGCTGATGTAAACCAACAGCTACCTATTACTGACCACTTGTTTGGTTTGTTTTTTGATTTTTCCCCCCTCCCAAATCAGAAAGTAGTATGAAACTTTATATTTTCATCAGAGGAAGGACATATTAGTAATAGCGTAACAGCAGTGGATCTAACAGGGTTGATGTGATCTTACAGCTATTCTGTTGAAACAGTCCAAGAAATACTTGTCTATTCCAAATTGAGACAGCTGGTGGGAAAAAAACAACTACTGTTGCTGAAAAAGCAGAAGCAGAAAGATATTTTTGAATGAAAATTAGGTATCCAAGTATATTAATTTCTCCTTATCTTGACAAATTAAAGAAAACAGGTTAACTTCTACCATCTGCACCACTGTATCCTCCCAGTCTGCAGTTTGCTTTATTGACATTGAAAGTGCACTTTCAGCTCGTTCAGCCTATTATCTAATGTAACTCCCCTAGGTCCTTTTCAGCAAGGCTGCTGCTCAGCCAGTTAGTTTTCTCTCTCTTGCTGTACCATTCACATAGCCCTTTTTTTCTTGATGCTTATTATATCAGAACAGCTTCCAAAATATATTTCTTCTCCATAATCTCAGTCATCTGTCTTTGTCCTTAGCTATGTCTCTGTACTCTTTCCTCCCTAATCTCATATTTTGTCTTCCTAAAATGAAAATTAGGGAAAGACCGACCTCAGTTATAGTAATTCTTCTGCTCAGTTCTCTGTCTACACTTTGCCACTGGTATCATACTGGATTCTTCTCCTATTCAAATTAAATTCTAATTGTTTTTACCTTGGTGACCCAAATCACTTAAATCCCAAAGTTAATGTCAATTTGATCTGAATTTCCCATCTGTTGCTTCATCAAAGTACAAGAAAATTGGCTGTAGATAAAATGTTTTGTTCTTGTCGTGCAGTGTTTCTTGCACTGAATACCTGTCTGCAACTAAGAGAAAAGATTTTTTTAATGTCTCCACATCCTCTTGTAAACTTTTTTCTTGGCTTAATAAACAGATTCCCCTAGACTTAAAGAACAAGTTTCCAATTTTAAAAAAATAATGAACAGAATATATATATCTTTATTTTTTCCTAAGAGTATGTGGACTGCCTAACACCCACACCTGATACCTGCAGTGTGTCTCTGGGAGGCATAAGAACATTATCTGGAGTTCTAAAGGGTCTAACTGCTTTTCAGACTACCAGGTGTGTGTCAGATTATTACACTGAAAAGGATTATTAAACACTGCAGAAAAACCCAGTTTATTTTATTTCTTATGTGGGGAGGGGAGACATTCCTTAGAAGAGGGTAAAAAAAAGCAATTCTGATAAAAGTAATTCTTGACTCTAAGAAAGAGTATCCATTAATATAAATAGGACAATAATGAACAGCACGAAAAATAACTTTTGAATCTTACACTTTCCGTATGTGATTCCATATGGGATCAGAGGTTAGGTTTCCAAATTCCATTCCTCATGTCCCACATTTCTTACACCCCACCCCATGACCCCTTAAGTGATTATTTTCAGTTTATCCCACAGTCTTCTTGGTTTTCTGTGGGCTGTGAATAAGATTATTTTTTTTTCCAAAACCACTGTTAATAAGACCTCATTTTTAGTTGTATTTATTATAAATGTTTTACTTGTGAATGTATTGATTTTTGCATAACGGAAACACTCTGAAGCAAATAAAATCACAAGAGTGGTTTTATAATTTTGTTTTATTGTTTATCTTACAGATATCTTTTAAAAAAGAAAAAAATAGTTTCTAGTGTATCATTAGACGTGATTTATAAAGCAGAAATATATTTTAATTTTTTTCTTTTAAACTAGTTACTGAATTTTGAATACCCTCTGATTCTACTGAAGTAGGAATTCTCTGGAAAAAAAGCCAAACTCTGGACTTGTATGTCAGACACCATCATCACATCATCCTCACTGGCAAGCTTAGGAAGTCTGGGATAGATGGATGGACAGTGGGGTGGATTGAGAACTGGCTAGCAGATAGAGCTCAGAGGGTTGTGGTTAGTGGTGCAGAGTCTAGTTGGAGGTCAGTAACAAGTGGTGTCCCTCAAGGGTCAGTACTGGGTCCAGTCCTGTTCAATATATTCATCGATGATCTGGACGAAGGGATAGAGTGTACCATCAGCAAGTTTGCTGATGACACTAAACTGGGAGGAGTGGCTGACACGCCAGAAGGCTGTGCTGCCTTACAGCGTGACCTGGATAGGCTGCAGAGTTGGGCAGAGAGGAACCTAATGAAATTCAACAAGGGTAAATGTAGGGTACTGCATCTGGGGAGGAATAACGCCATGCATCAGTACAGGTTGGGGGCTGACCTCCTGGAGAGCAGCTCTGTGGAAAGGGACCTGGGAGTCCTGGTGGACAACAGGATGACCATGAGCCAGCAATGTGCCCTGGCAGCCAAGAGGGCCAATGGCATCCTGGGGTGCATCAAAAGGAGTGTGGCCAGCAGGTCGAGGGAGGTCATCCTCCCCCTCTACTCTGCCCTGGTGAGGCCGCATCTGGAATACTGCGTCCAGTTCTGGGCTCCCCAGTTCAAGAAGGACAGGGATCTGCTGGAGAGGGTCCAGCAAAGGGCTACAAAGATGATTAGGGGATTGGAACATCTTTCATATGAGGAGAGGCTGAGGGATTTGGGTCTCTTTAGTCTGGAGAAAAGAAGATTGAGGGGGGATCTTGTTAATGCTTTCAAATACTTGAAGGGAGGATGCCAGGGGGATGGGAGCAGTCTTTTTTCAGTGGTGCCCATTGATAGGACGAGGGGTAATGGGCACAAGCTTGAACATAGGAAGTTCCATCTTAACATGAGGAGGAACTTCTTTACTTTGAGGGTGGTGGAGCACTGGAACAGGCTGCCCAGAGAGGTTGTGGAGTCTCCCACTCTGGAGACATTCAAAACCCTCCTGGACAGTGTCCTGTGCAACCTGTTGTAGGTGACCCTGCTCTGGCGGGGGGTTGGACTAGATGATCTCCAGAGGTCCCTTCCAACCCTGACTATTCTGTGATTCTGTGATTCTGTGATCAGGGTTTGCTTCTTTTCTGTCTATGGGCATAATTTATTCACTTTATTAATTTCTGAGGTGATATGCAAAACTTAAATGGATTCTTGTATTTTTATTAATTCCAGCTATGTTAATGGCCCTGCTAAAGTGGCAATATCATATGCTCATTCTTGCAGCTTGTATTGCAAGCAGGTGCCTGGGTGTTGACAGCAGGAGGTCTGCTGGGTGGCCTCTGTGGGAAGAAGTTGGGGCTGCCCTGTGCCAGACACAGGCAGTTCCAGTCAGCTCCAACAGACCCACTGCAGGACGCAGCTGAGCCCATCAGCCAAGATGGTGGCACATCTGAGATAACATATTTAAAATGGGCAAAACATTGCCTGAAAGGGAGGGGAGTGAGGAAATAATGTGATAGAAACAGCCCTGCAGACACCAAGGTCAGAGAAGAAGGAAGGGGAGGAGGTTCTCCAGGTGCTAGAGCAGAGATTCCCCTGAAGCCTGTGGAGAAGACCATGGTGAAGCAGTACACAAACCACAGTGGTGAAGCAAATATCCACGCTTCAACGTGTGGAGGACCCCACAACGCAGGAGGTGGAGATGTGCTGAAAGAAGCTGCAGCCTCTGGAGACCCCAAGCTGGAACACCTTGTGAAGGACTGCAGCCCACGGGAAGGACCCATGCTGGAGCAGCGGAAAGCTGTGAGGAGGAAGGAGCAGCAGAGAGAAAATGTTATGGACTGACCACAACCCCCATTCCCGTTTCCCCCAGTGGCACAGGGGGCAGAGAGGTACAGCAGTTGAGAATAAAGGAGTGAAGATGAGCAGGGGTAATAAATTTATACTATTCATTTAATTAATTGCTTAACTTGAACTTAAACTGATTAATATAAACTTGACTCCCCAAGTCACGTCTGTTTTGCCCATGATGGTAATTACTGAGTGATCCCTCTGTCTTCATCTCCACCCATGAGCTTTTCGTTTTACTTTCTCTTCCTGTCCTGTTGAGGACTGGGACTGAGAGACAGGTTGGGTGGGCATCTGGCAGCAAGCCAAGGCTGGTCAACCCACCACACAAATTTAGAAGGCCAGCAAACTGTGGCAGTGGAGCCAAAAGAAATGAGAGTTTTCCAGCATTATTTTTGCAATATCAGTGCTGCATTAGCAGTGTTTAATTAATGTAAAAGAGAGAAGAGGTCACTTCTCAGCCCATATTCATCACCTCAGAATGTCTGAGGATAAGCCATAGAGTAGCTGTTTTTTATTAATCAGAATGTCCTGATTCCTTACATGATGAACTCCAATGCTTGATTGTGCAAATAATGGGAAACTTTGAATGATATAAAGTTTCTGAATTATGTATACATCTGTTATAGACAGTACTTTGGTCCACAAAGGGTTGAATGTCATCAAACATAAAAAAAAAAAAAAGAAACATCACGAAATTCACTGTTGCTGAGAGTTGCCAGTAGTTAATACAGCTTTTTATTTCAAGACTCACTTTAAAGATAGGACAATATCCAAAGAACCTTCTGCATTTTTACTCCAGAGGGTCACAGTTCTAGTGGCCTTGCATTATTAGAAGATAACCCTAAAAGATAGACCTCAAAATATACAGTAATCTTCAAGAAGTAAAAAAAAAATAAAAATCAATGGATCTTAAACACCCTTCGCAACAGGCTGCAGTTCAGAACTATGTTATTACTGTCAATGACTATTGTTCGTAAAAGATGCATGTTACCAATTACTTTAACCTACAGTATATTGATTCCTTATCCTGTTACCAGGAAAATGGTATTTCTTTGCTTTAATGCCATATGTCAGATTTTCTCATTAATACGCCTCTTTACTCAGGGTCCCACCAACATTTTCTATTGTAGATTGTAGCCATTGAAGTGCTCTCTGAGAGGACACAATAGTTTTAGCTCGCTGTTAAAAGAGATTAGCTGTATGTCAATTGTTAACATTGCATTTACCAACATAACACAAGGATGTCTCTTCTGTTGTCTCTTTTATGTCTTTCTGAACATTTAGATTTGCTAAGAAGTTTTATTCTATTAGTAATAATTTTGGGTTTTGTCTAGCTAAACCTGTGAAAATAATTTCAGAACCTGAAAATGAGTAATACACTGTTGAAGAATCTGCATCTTAGAACAAGAGGTTATTCCACTTATAATAAAAATCCTGAAGAAAAATCTTTGTGAGCACCTGTGTTTAAACTTAAAATGCCTTTACAGAACAATTTAATCATAGTGGTAACTGGGCATTATGTGGGAGGTTTTTAACACTGTGAGGAAATTTGCTGAGGAGAGGAAAAAAGTAGGGAACCAGTCAAGTGTATTCGTCAGAGAAGGGTTAAAACCTTCAATTGGAGGATAAAGGCATAAAAAATTAAGACAGGTCTGTTAGAAGCAGCAGGTAGGGACAGATGATGTTGCTATGAAAGACATGTTTTTGCAGAGAAACATAATTAACAATTTTTTGTACCCTGAGTGCATACACTGAGATGTATGAACATCTCGTGAACACACACATTTCTACAATATCTTATAGTAGTTTATAGTTGGTGAAAAAGATACAGGCATTCCTTCTGTATAATTTGTAGAAATAAAGTAGAAATAAAACCAGTTCCGATAACTCACATTATGAGCGTGGAATACTACCTACAGGGTAGACACTCCAAAACTTTGAATGAACTAACTGAACAAAAAATAATTTGGCTATGAAAACATCTTATAAGAAAAAAATATTTATTTTTTTATGTGGAACATTTCAAGGAAAATTTGTTGATTTCAAACAAATGTTTTCTGTGTTTGCTCCACAACATTGAGCTTTCATGGGTTTGGTTGTTTTTTTTTGCTTTTCAGTAGAAAAACAATCTGTAAGTAGCAAGTGATTTAGAACAGGTTATTAAAGCTGAACATCTGATCTTCCATTGAGAGTTTTAATTTTCTCTCTGTGTTGTGAGTTAACCCTGGTAGGCAGCTAAGTCTCCATTCAGTCACTCACTCACCCCACAGTGGGATAGCAGAGAGAACTGGAAGGGCAAGAGCAAAACACTTCTGGGGTTGAGATGAAGACAGTTTAATAGATAAAGCAAAGCTGCATGTGTGGGCAAGCAAAGGAAAATAAGAAATTCAGTCACTATGTCCCATCACCTGTCAGATGTTTAGCCATTTCTTGGGAAGCAGAGCATCATGTGCATCATGGCTACTTGAGAAGACAAACACCATTGCCACAAGTGTCCCCTGCTTCCTCATTCCTATCACCAGTTTTATTGCTAAGCACCATGCCCTGTGGTATGGGACATCACTTTGGCCTGTTGAGATCAGTCGGTTGTCCCCTACCGGCTTCTTGTGAACCCCCAGCCCACTTGCTGGTGGGACAGCATAGGAAAAAGATGCTATGCAGGCACTGTTCAGCAACAGTTAAAACATTGGTATGTTTTCAGTGTGGTTCTCCACAAATCCAAAACAGCAGCATACAGACTACTATGAAGAAAATTCACTGAATCACAGTCAGACCCAGTACACTATGTATATATGTTAGACTAGAATTGTGCCTTAGAATATAGAGCAAGAGAAAATAAATGATTAATTTATCTTCTAATCACATACAGTATATGAGCACACATCTGTCTGTACACATACAGAATCACAGAATCACAGAATAGTCAGGGTTGGAAGGAACCTCTGGAGATCATCTAGTCCAACCCCCCGCCAGAGCAGGGTCACCTACAACAGGTTGCACAGGACACTGTCCAGGAGGGTTTTGAATGTCTCCAGAGTGGGAGACTCCACAACCTCTCTGGGCAGCCTGTTCCAGTGCTCCATTACCCTCAAAGTAAAGAAGTTCCTCCTCATGTTAAGATGGAACTTCCTATGTTCAAGCTTGTACCTTTTTCCAGATCCTAATGTGTGGCTCTTTATTTAATGGGAAAACTTGCCAATTAAAACCGATCAAAACATTAATTAATGGAACTAATCCCACATTATTATTGTGTGGTTTTTTTTTTTTTTTTTTTTTTTTAATATGACTTAAGTTATATTGAGACTACAGCTCTACTACTATTACTGTTTTGACTACTACTCAAACCAAAGATTGGGGTGCAGGGGTATGTGTCAAATTTTGCTACCTTGGGGAAATGGAAATGAAGGTAAGAACAAAATTACTAGTCGAACTAAATGATAAACAATTTTTTAGCAATAAATACTGAATTTCAAAACCAGTAAAGGAGTTGTACCAACAAACAGAGGATTAAGATCTCAAGGGGCACATAATAGACTTTGGGTGTATCATGAACAGTTAGATGAACTATGAAATAAAAAAGTGAAGAAAAATCATAGAATGCAAGATTATGAAACTTCAGCAGCATAACAACACTAAGAAAGGGTTTAATTGATTATGAAAGCTATTCCATTGATACACTGGCTACTTTTTCCATGCAGAAAATTTTCACAAAGCTGTTTCCAGGGATAAATCTGTGTGAATTCACATTTGTGAGGAAATACGTATTCTTAAGAGTACTTAGGAAGTAATCCAAATTATGTCCCAAAAGACATGTAGGTATTGCGCTGTTACTGATACATTTTAGATAGTTTAGATACATATTAAGTGTTTAGATACATTAGCAAAGAAATAAAGTAAGAGAATTGGTAGTGTACAGGTACTGTCTGTGCTTTGGTGTAAGCCAGTTTTGATGTTGGCCAGAAACATTATGACTTAAGTGCTTCCATAAATGGAAATTTGGAAATTTATGAACTTTGCTATTGCAAACATAGCTATATAAAGAGTTTATAGTCCTTTAAGGTTAGACCTGACAATGAACAGGGAATTTCCAGGTAGAAGTTTTGAATTAAGGAACCCCAAACCTTCCAAATTTAGGCACTTAAATTATATGGTGAGAGTCTGAGCTATGTCTCATAGAGTAGAAGTACTACATCAGTAAACGAAGCCATACTAATTAATTAGTGAATCAGTGGTTGTGAAGTGTTCTTATGTTTCTACCAAAAAAAAAAAAAAAAGACTGTGGAGAGAAGGAAGAGAGGAAAATATTGCAGTTTTAACAAGGCCACATGCAATTGTTGTCAAGGAAACAACATCATCTTGTTGCTATAGTGATATTATACAGGACACGTTAACATGAATAGAGCTGAAAAGTAAAATTTCTTTACAGACAGAATTCTTATGGTAGTATAAAATACAGAGTCCAATAATAAGCAGAAGGGTTTGAATTAAAAACTACAGAATCCTTCACACTTCAACTATTTCTGTGATAGAAGTACTTTGTGCCTACTTTGGTCTACAAGTTCTAGTAAAAGAAAACTCTGCAAAAATATTAAAAACTAAAACTATGTTTTCTTCTGATTTTTTTCTATCTAAAAGTAATTTATTCGGTTTAAATTTCATTTACCACCACCTATGCCATCCTACCCTAAAAAAAGGATGTCAACTTTTCCTCTCTCTACTAGTAATATAAATCTTTACAGTCTCCTTTATTGACTTGCTTCCATGCTCATAATCTTTGTTTGCCAGTAAAACAAGACAACTGTGTTTTTCTGAAAGACTCATACTGTTAGCAGGTGTTGATCCTGCTGGGGAAAGAATTAAATATCATTTATGACAGTCAGGCATATGAGCTGTTATTACCTTACTTTTTTTATAAGGAAGGCAATAGTGACTAGTCTGGCAGAGAAACCAGACAACTGGTTTGATAGCCCTCAAGGAGAAACTCTGTGGATTAGCCAAACATCAGAACATGATTTCCCTGAATTTAATGTTGTAAAAGAGTCCATTACCTAGAGGGAGATCTGCAAAATTATTCTACTTAAAGACTCTCTTGGCAACACCTAATAGGAAATAATAGATGTAGCCTGGGTATGGAAAGAAGAATATAGGTATATGAATCTAGTTACGTACAGCAGTGAGTTTTAGGCATCTTCAGGTTAAGGTAGCCTTAACAGTGTTTACCTTCTGATCCTCTTTCATTGATTCAAGGACCTACATTTTACTCAGCATCCAGTCTTTGTAGACGGACTTATTCTTAGCAGATAGGTCTCAGGTTTGCTACATTCTACAACTGGCAGCGTCCTTTAGTATTTAATAGATCTTCTGTATTGGCTTCACTGTGTGGAGTTTTGACTGAAAGGAGGCCGACTGCTCTCCGAAATGTTAAACAGAAGATTTAATACACAGTGATCTTATTTTAATGTTAGCTCAATATTTTTTAGTTGCTGTTAGAATTTGTTTATTGGATACTTTGAACCTTCACCTTTCAGCTGGTGAGGGGTCTGGAGGAGAACAACTGAGGGAACTGGGGCTGTTTAGCCTGGGGAGGAGAGGCTGAGGAGGAGAGGGGGGACCTTATCACTCTCTACAAGTACCTGAAAGAAGGTTGTAGAGAGATGGGGACTGATCTCTTCTCCCTGGTGACAAGTGATAGGACGAGAGGAAACGGGCTCAAGTTAAGCCAGGGGAGGTTTAGATTGGTTATTAGGAAAAATTTTTTCACTAAAAGGGTTATCCAACATTGGAATAGGCTGCCCAGGGAGGTGGTGGATTTGCCATCCGTGGAGGTGTTTAAAAAAAAGGTAGACATGGTACCTGGGGATATGGTTTAGAAGTGGTTTTGTCAGGTTGGGTTAATGGTTGGACTTGATGATCTTAAAGGTCCCTTCCAACCTCAACAATTCTATTATTCTGATTTGGTCAATCTGAACTGTAGTAGCTAGAACATTGCATACCATAGATAAATATAGGATTAGCTAAAAGAATACTGCCAAATTAAAGAAGTAACACATATTTATCCTTTTGAATTTTAACTATAGCATTCACCAGAACTGTGAAACTACAACTGTGGTTACAAACTTGGAGGACAAGATTAATCCCAGGTATGAAATAGAGCCTGCTTATGTGTTAATACCTACATTCCTCAGACTGTACTAAAATATCTCATAATAGAAAAAATGTTTTATAAGAGAAAATATTGCCAACTTGCTAACTTGTTTAATGTAAAAGGCTTGACCCTGCTGTTGGCAGAAGTTTTTGGAAGTCAAATGGCATTTTGTTTAAATAAGATCTGCAGAAGGAAGTCATAAGCAAGCTATATATTATCCCAAAACACAAATCTGGGTGCAGTTTTTCATTCAAGTAGGAAAATATGTTGTGTTCTATAAAGGGAAATTAGAATTCCTCTATCACAAAAATAAATGTCTTAATTTTCAAAAAGGTGTGTAGTGAAATCTATCTTCCTGATATATATATTTTTTTTTATTTCCTAGGACTCTGTGTTTCTTGAGCATCTTCCAAAATTAGTCATGACCATAACACAATAGTTCTGTTTTCCCTCCTGTGGTGGTGATAAAATCTGGTCAAAGATGTTTTTAAATGTGTTCTTGTGATTGTTCTCATTCAGTTCTCTTAGCGCATGATTAAAACACACATGGAAAGAATTTCTGTGCTAATCTCTCAGTAGATATATTTCTATCCTAACATATTTTCTGTCTCTGAAATTTGGTGTGCATTTTCTGACAGGACCATTTCTAAACACATCCAGAGATGCTGACCTAGAAATTATCAGCTTTGAGTGTCCAACAATGAACATCTCAGGTGTTTTCAATTATAACAGAATAAACACCAGTCCTCTGAAAGCAATACTTGAGGTTTTAATTCCTTTCTTTATCCTTGCTTATTTATATTTTTGAGATACCTCTGTTGATACAGAACTAACATTCTGCAGAACTACTGAAAAAAAAACCCAAAACCTGTTTGAGACACTTGATACTGTTTTGATTTGGTGATCAGAGTAGCTGTCAGATAAAAAAGATAACACCTAAAGAATTTCGTTACAATTTCCTTTCTATAAATCAATCACATTAATTAAGTCTGAATCAATTTCTGATTATATAATAATATATGGTCTTACAGAAGTATGTACTGATTTTGATTGAGATAGAGATAGTTTTCTTCATAGTATCTTGTTTTGTTTTGGATTTGTGCTGAAAACAGTGTTGATAACACAGGGATGTTTTAGCTATTCCTGAGCAGTGCTTACACAGTTTCAGAGTTTTCTCTTTTTTCTACACTGCTCTGCCAGTGAGTAGGCTAGGAGTTCATGGCAGTTTGGGAGGGAACACAGCCAGGACACCTGACCCCAGCTGACCAAAAGGATATCCCATATTATAGAATGTGCTCAGCAATAAAATCTTGGGGAAGAAGAAAGAAGGGGGGATGTTCGGAGTGATGGTGTTTGTTTTCCCAAGTAAACATTAGGTGTGATGGAGCCCTGCTTTCCTGGACATGGTTTAACACCTGCCTGCTGCTGGAAAGTTGTGAATGAATTCCTTATTTTGCTTTGCTTGCATGCACAGCTTTTGCTTTCCCTATTAAACTGTCTTCATTGTCTCCTCTACCCCACTGGGACGATGAGTGAGTGAGCAACTGGGTGGGGGCTTAGCTGCCTACCAGGGTTAACCCACAGCCAAGTATAAGATGAAGTTCCTATGCTGTTTTGTTTTGTTTGTGGGATTTTTTTTCCCCTCCTTGCCCTTTCAATGCGTAACTATCACAAAGGTCCAAAAATATAGCCCAGGTTTCATTAGAAGTTGCATCTAATAGGCATTTTTTTCATCCTCTATACAATACTGGGGCAACAACAAGTATTCTAGCAATGCTAAAAAGTTGTCAGTGATGATGGTTTATGGTAGATCAGTTTCAATTCCACTTCATTTAATTATTGTTTATATACTTTGTTAAAAATCTAAACTGCGATCTTCATTGGTTAAGAATATTTTGTCACATCTCACACTCACAAAAAAATATTTTTTTGACAGAGGTTCATGATATTAATGCAAAAAAATAAGAATGGAGGAATATATAGGTCATTTTATATATGTATAAACAGGTAATATATATATAGGTAATTTTTCTGTATTTTGTTAGGTTTCGCTTAATAATGAGTCAGAATATATGCCAAGACCCCAAGATTAGATCATGTCCTGTCTGGGAAAAATGTGGATATTTTTCTTCGTAATTTGACTTCTGTCAATCCCTTGTTAGGAAAAGATTATAACAGTGGAAAGTGAACTGGTTTCTAATAGCAAACCTGATGTTACCTCCAGACCTTTACCATCTGATGTGCTTTGAGCATTTCATAAGTCCAGGAACAGCTTTTGTGCAGTTTCTGAGGTATAGGCTGACAGCAAGTAATGTATATAGAAAGCTGATCAGTTTGACCTTTCCTTTGGTAATATTCCCGGGGTGAATATATAGCAAGGTGCTGATTCCTTGAATATAGCATTATGTGCTAAATGGATACATTAAAGCAGTTACAATAAGAAGACAAAGTACATGTTTCTTCACCGGAGTGGTTTTAAAATCTCAGTCTTAGCTTTGTATAAAGTAGACTTCTGCCGTGTCCTTGAAATATGGATTTCCTACTGAAATCAAGAAAAAGGATATTTCAGTATGGTAATATTTGTCCTGCTGAGAAAAATCGTCTTTATCCCAGCTAAATAAGATTGATTTGGGATTTTTCATGTAAAAAATTCTCCTTGTTGTATGTTAATATTAATAATAGTTCTTTTAGCATAATTATAAATTGCCTTATATTTTTCTTAATTTAGCCAATAATTACAAGTCTGCTTCCTTATTAAAATTGCTCTAACTAATTGTTTTTAAAATGCGGAAACTACCAAATGGAACACAAAATAAATAGATAGAAGAAAATATCAATGACACATTGAATAAAGTATGCATGCATATTTATATTATACTAATGTATAAAGAAACGCATATTATAGATCTTAAAGTAAATGTATCTGCTATACATAGCTGTCATAGGAAAAGCTAATTATTTTATCTCATTTTCTCTGATCTAAGATACAGAGTTTTAAGGCACTTAATTCCACACTTATGTCAACATATACGTACATATATATTCGTAAATACATAAATAACTTTGCATGCATACAATGAACTAAAATATTTTCACTCATATTTGCCTTTGCTATCTGCAGGACAATCAAATGAACAAACCAACCTTTTTTTTTGCTAGTTCTGAAAGTTACACAGAGGTTATCAAGAGCATTGTATAAGACAGTTCCTCTCTAGCAAGACATTCCTTTGTTACAAACATTATTTAGGCTACCATTTCTCTCCCAGGAAATCCCCCGTTCTTGCTCTTTTTTAGCCTTATGCCTCTCAACCTGCACTTATAACCCAAGTATGTTACTTTTGAAGGAACTGAGGTGAAGGTTGTATATATGAAAATGCTGGAATTTTCAGTTTAAAACTATTCGGTCAAATAAGATGTCATTTCAGTGTCCAGGATTCCAGTTATATAGTCAATGCTTGTATATGTATGTGTGTGTCTGTTACATATATATAGGTGTACTTATACACAGGATCAGTAAATGGAACCTAAATACGCTTACACATTTGCATCTGAGAAAGCTCTAGAAAGTCTTATTTCTTCCTACTCTCTAGGAATCTTGGAAAATTTCTCCTTAGTGGAAAGAATTTAAGAAGATGAAACTATGCCATTCCCATTATTACAACTTTCAAGTTTGATTATATTGTATTGTGTGTTTAGGGCACTCTCCAGTACATAAATTCTATAAGACAATGAAGAGTATTGAACAGGTACCAATTCCTATTCTGTGACAAGCCGATAACCAATGGGTTGACTTTAAAATCATACACCAAGGAAACACAATTTTAGTCCATGCTTTGCAAGAATTTAGTGGTTGCCATAACTTCTGTATGAATTCTCACCATTTTAGAAGGCCAAACAGAGCTGTTAGTGGCACAGTGGAATTTACTATGACTTCACTATGTGCCTGTAGAATTTACTATGACTTGTCTAGCTAGTACCAGTTTCTGTCTTTGGAACTTGTATGTGGAAATTTAGAAGTTCTGAAAATATATTTTTGCCTCAAGCAAATTATGCTAATGCATTTATTTCTAATAACTGGTTTATCCTCAAACTCTTTGACTGAATTGGTATATTTGTGATTAACTAAAATAAAAAGAGTAAATTTAATACCTTCAAACTTTGTAAAAGATATTTTGAACACTACTCTTACATTGGATTTTAGTGCTGGTGCCTTTTCAGGAATCACAGGCTAGGATATTGCAGCCAGTTATGAAAATGAACATTTTTATAATTTTCTGTATGTACAAAAAATATTTCACAAATGCACAAGGCTCACAATAAAAATTTATAAACTTAAGGAATTCACTGGTTTAGGTACAAAACAAATGTGTGTTTTTTCTGCAATTTAATTAAAAATAGAGAAAATTATAACCTTTATATACCTTTTCTTTTAACAACAGAAACATAGATGCCTGGGGAGTTTCAATAGGAACATTTTGAAAGTTGAAGCAAAACTATTGCTGTCGTATCTTTTCTGAAATTTGTTTTTCAGGATTTCAGTATTTCAGGAAATGGAGAGGATTTTATATATACATATATATATGATGACATACACACAATTCAGCAGAAGTATACACAATTGTCATAAATAGCATCTGTAGAATTCACAGCTTTTAAGGCCTTTAAAGAGAGCAAGGTTTTCATGTCACTAATATAACTAGAGTGACTAGAGAAAATTCAAAGTAGCTATTTGACCTCATCTCCAGTTCAGCCAGGTAACCTGGTATATAGGCTTTTCTTTTCCCTTTTCTGTTCTAGAACCTGTGGAGAGAATTCTCACAATTTGCTACTATGACTCTACCACTCAAAAGAAGCTAGAGAAGTTGAGACAATTCAAGTTCTGTTTTAATACCTTTATTGTCAAGATAAGACATATGAATGGTACTAACAGTAGTGTATGAAATACTATTGCTTGAATCTTTTTACTACAGTCCTCTCACTGATAATGGGGTCTTGCACACGGGTCTCCTAAGGCTTTTTCCTATCTGACCTCACAATGGTTAACATAATGAATTTATGAGGTCCTAAATAACAAGAATACCCACCTCAGATATATTATTAAGTAGACCCATTTTATGCTCTAGTCTATTCTAATTAATATTAGGGGTTTGGGTGTTTGGTGGTTTTGGGTTTGTTTTTGGTTTGGTTTTTTTTGTATAACTAAAACCAGAGATCAGCAGCTGTAAGAAAAAAAAAATCTCACATTCAAGTATAGTTTTCCATGTTTCATAACGCTGTTGTGATCAAAATTTGTACTGGAGAAGCTCAGAACTAACATAGTTTCTCCCAAAATTCAGCTAGTTCATTATTAGGTAGCAAAGTATAACGTGATATATTAATGGTTTCAAATCCTTCATTCACTACTACAGATGAATAACTTCTAGAAACTTTACCAGCAGGATATTTTAGGAAATAGCTGAATAACTCAGTGAGGAGTTAGAAAGGTTTACAGTTGGAAGGTTTGCTGAAAATAATGCCTCCTTTTGAAAAAGCAATCACATGAGAACTAGCTTTACTGCTCTTTAACCATAAAATTAACATCCCATCACATCATTTGTCAGTTATAGGGTGGTAGCAGTACTGCTGCTTCCCATTTCCAGATGAAGTACGGCTGTGAACAGTTACTACTGCCTGTCCTGAAACACACATAATGAAAGTTTCAGCAGAATAGATAGCTGATATTTTGTTGACTATATGGTGCTAAATATGGAATACGCATTATGTTAAACACGATGTATATTAAGCTTTAATACATTCAGTTCTGTTATCTATATTCTTCTACCTCCTGTGGAAAGGCAAGGGAAAATGCACAGAGCTTAACACTCTATAATGCATGACAGCAATTACACTTTTTTTCACTAACAGACATTATACAGTTTCAGTAATCTCTAAGGATTTTGTATACTGTTTCTAAAAGAAATATACAGGATACTATCCAGAATGGAAAATATAGTACAGTGTGATATGCTTCTCCTTAAAATGTATGTATTTCAGAAGTGTAGCAAATCACCCAGATGCTGGGCAAAGAAAAGCAATAACTGATATCTTGAAGTCCAAAGAGTGCAAACAGAAGTTCCCTTGGTAGAGACAGGAGTGGGGAAAGTTCCAACTCACTGCACTGGGTATTGTGAGAATTATTGCCTGATCCTTCGGTAGTGGCATGTGTATGCATACTATGTAAAGTGCACATGGTATTCAGAGACAAAAGGCTGCATTTCAAGATCATGAGATCTCAGGAAGGAACCTCATGAGGAACTTAGAAAGACAGAGAAAATTTGATGAACATCATCTTTGGGGATATGTTTCAGCTACTAGGAAAGCTGCCTCAGTGCTGCTGAGAAATAGAAAGAAAAGCAAACAAGTTTGTTAGGGAGCTTCCATAATGCTTCAATTTACAAACCAGCATCTCCAGCCTCATGACAGCAAGAAACTGAGCTGATGAAAATGGAAATGACCTTTAGATTAAGAACTGATAGAAAACTATAAAATTATTTGCATTGGAAAGATGACAAATGAGAAACAGCTATCTCATTATCTCGTCAGTACTAGAACAAGGGGAATTGAATGAAACTGAAAATGGAAATCTCAAAAAAAAACCCCAAAGCCTGAACTTTTACTCTATTTTTTCTTATACTGTCATTTGTGTCTCATGAAATGAAAGAGTGGTACATATAGTCTGTTTCTCTCCCTCTGTATACTAAATGTACAGAGAACTCCTCATTGGTTGCAGGAAAATAACCTGAAGTAACTATACCTGTAGAAGATACACTGGATTTACATAGCTCATTTTTTTCTAAGAAACTCAATGCCACTATCAGATAAATAGAAATGCTTATGTTAATTAAAGCCATGGGGAAAATGAGTCACAGAGGAGCTTTGGATCAAAGAAATCTTATACGCAGCTGAGCATAATTTCCCTTGTCACCCATTGTACCTTTAAGCATCGAAACAGAAAATGTCTTTAACAAATACACACAAATTAACAACAGAATTAAATTACAGATATAAAAGCCCATATTTCCTTCACATAAATTCAGGAATTTTAATGAGATATAAATTAGACAACAATTGCTCAGGGTTCACATTGTAGTCAATGGAAAGAGATAAGCATTCCAAGAATCATCTTCTCATGGTGTATGTTTCTATCCTCTGACTTTAATAATAGCTGAGGGAAGGTTACAAAATACAGTAAGGTTTGCAAAATTCGTTGGAATGAACCCAGACTTTACTCTTGATTTAAAAAAAAATGGTTGATTCTCTTTCAATGAGCATGATTACCGACACATTTTTCAGTTGAATGGTTTAAAGCAAAATATAGTATCCCTTTTTTCACTTTCTTCCTCATTAAGGCAAAATGTTACACCAGACTTCTAAATTTCCCAGATACCCGTATACCAAGCTGCATAGATAAGGGAAATGGCATTCCAATATGTAATTTACTTCCTAATGAGCAGAATTTTTGCCATCAGCACAGGCAATTATGTAAAAATGTTTCTGTCAAGCATCTTGAAAGTTAGCATAAGCATAAGAAACTGAGGCTGTTACAAGGTATGAGTAAATCTGACAATAAAATTGAATTTAAATTCTAGTTTATTTTTTTAACTACTTTGCCACATTACCTGCTATTTTGATTGGTGTTTAGGGGCTTTTTTTTAAGTGAAAGTTGTGTGAAAAAACGTGTGATTTAGAGGTAGGAAAAATTCAAATTAGGTATGTGAGTCTATAAGCATAAGCAGCACTAAGGAAAACACAGTGTCTCATCTGAAGCTCTTACAGAAGCCAAGTTCAATTGGCTGAACAGACCCTAAAAGGACTTAATCTTTTTTTTTCTGTAATATAGGGAGAATAGTCTTAATTGGAAGTTTTGACAAATTTGTAATCACTTAACGCTCTGAATCAGAAATACAGAGCAAGTATAATAATGTTTTATATCCGCTATTCAAAAAGCACTGAGAATGTATATTTGCTTGTATTTTTCTCATCTGCTGCTATTTGATTTGTAAATTAGTTCTTTGTTTCAAAAAAATAAAATAAAGAGGAGAAAAGTTATTTAAATATACTATAGTCTTTTCTGTTAATGGGATTTTTTTTCCTTAGATTTGCTGAAAATAAAGGTCTCATTGTCATTGTGAAGTGAGAATGTTATAAGCATGGAAAAATAACACACACACACAAAAGTTATGCACTAGAGGTTTGGGTTTTTTTCTTTTTTTTGTCTTCTTTTTCTAGTGGTTTTGTCCCAATGGCAAAGAAATGACTGACTTCTCTTGCATTTTAAATCTTCAAAGATAATCAAATATAGAATCTTGGTGGAAGCACATGCTGTGCTAGTTTAAGTCTTCTTTTTTGCCTTGCTTTTGTCAGAAAGGTATTTGGATTTATTTCAGCTATACTCCATATGTCTTTTTAGAAGAAGTATACTATATTACAATACGAAGTGGTAAATTTTATAAAAGAAGGGTCTTTCTGGGTGTCATTTCTAACATGCCTCCCTCTAAGTCTCTGACAGAGGTCACTTTTCAATAGAAGTCAAGTATGTCAGCTTTTAAAAGAAAATGCACAAAGGAAATAATACTCAAAAAAATAGTTATGTTCTATGGTTCACTGAATATCAGCTGGTGTCTTACATAGTTGCTTCACTAGAAAAAAATGGGAGTGTAAATAAGAGAGGTAAATTAAATGTAGGTAAAGTTTGTACATTGTGTGAAATATTACAATTGACCCTCCATTTGAACTGAGTCCTAGAGAAAAGAGCACCTTAACTTCCAGAAAATTCCCATTCCTTATATTGCATTAGAGTAACTGAAATGAAGAGAAAAAAATACTGCGTGATGAAAGAATGATTCAGAAATATAGATCAAAATGTGATCAACCTATGGTTTTCAAATGGAAGAAAATAACTCTGGGTAAAACATAATACTTCACTGAAGGAAAGATACTACATATTAAATCATAGTTTTCCTAAAAAAAAAAAAAAATCCCTTCATGTATATAGTTACTTCTATATAGCTGTTAAACTACTGACTGTTTAGTATTTGGGATTATTTCTAGTTATGTCCTGCAAACTTCAGCTTTTGCTAGATGTTGCTCATACAAGTAATTGAAGAAGTAACATTACGAATAATTAATTTTCTAGGTTCTTTTTTTTTTCTATTTTTTTGTTTTCTTTTTGTAGTAATGTATTTTTCTACAAAACCATGTCTGATAATAATGTTCTATACTGAGAAAATGAAATTTGTGGAAATATTTGAGATGAATTCTGGTGGGGATTTATATGTAAAGAACTTACCACACAGTTTTCAGCAATGGCAGCAAAATTCTGTATATTACATATAATTGTTACTAATTGTCTTGTTATTGAACTGACAGTAATAGATTCGAGTTGGATGTTATAACTTCAAGAGATCTCTACTGTGAGACCATGCAGTACTTATCAAGGCATTGGAAATGGGCAACGTTAACTTAAAGGATAATATGTCCCCTCCGTACCAAATTGCTGGTATTATTGAAAGGTTTCTATGTGGAAACTCTTTTCTTTATCATTTGTTGTTGGTATGTTTTCCAGATTAATCTTTTTGTTCTTTAAAGATTTCTGTGATACATGTACATCCTCGGTGTTTGGACATAGAAAATTTCAAGTGCCTAATTTCTATGTTTATATTCAGTCTCTGTACCTACTTGTGGTGGGTTTGACCTTGGCTGCCTACCAGAGGCCTCCACCCAGCTGGTCTCTCACTCCAGCTCTTCAACAGGACAGGGAGAGAAAACAAAATGGCAAGAGCTCAGGGGTTGAGATAAAGACAGGGAAATCAGTCACCAATTACCATCACGGACAAAACAGATTCAGCTTAGGGAATTTAAATTTATTTTAATTTTATTTGCTAATTGAAAATTATTACAGGTGTTTTCTCTGTTACCCAAGGTATAATGGAGCTAAGTAGGTATTTAGAAGTAGAAAAAGCACTACCAGGAAATAGAGTGCTGAGACATCTAAGGTGTTAACAGTAGTCCACAAATTTTTTTCCACACTTCCTTTTGAATCTAGGCCATTGTGCCCTCTGAATATATTTGTATGGGTCCAGAAGAAAGTAAAGAGAGAGATTCTTATGTCAGCTGAGACTAAAGACCCCGAAGCAACCTTTTGGTTATTGCAAAATTAAATGATCTTATAATCTTATTAGCATCATGCAGACATGGTGGGATGTCTCCTATGACTGGAGTGTTGGAATGGATAGATACAGGCTCTTTAGGAAGGACAGGCAGGGGAGACGAGGAGGAGGTGTTGCCTTCTCTGACCTCTGACCAGCTGAAGTGCATGGAGCTCCACCTGGGGACGGATGAGAAGCTGACTGAGAGTTTATGGGTCTGGATTAAAGGGAGGGCAGCAAATGAGGCCCTCTATAGACAGATAGGAGCAGCCTCACATTCACAAGTCCTGGTCCTCATGGGGGACTTCAACCACCCCAAAATCTGTTAGAGGGACAACACAGCAGGGCATAAGCAATCCAGCAGGTTTCTGGAATGCATTGATGATAACTTACTTCCCCAAGTAACAGAGGAGTCAACAAGGAGAGGTGCCATGCAGGACCTTGTTCTCACCAAGAAGGAGGGGCTGGTGTGGAATGAAGCTCAAGGGCAGCCTTGGCTGCAGAGACCATGAAATGGTGGAGTTCCTGATCCTTATGGCAGTAAGGAGGGTGCACAGCAAGCTCACTGCCGTGGACTTCAGGATAGCAGATTTTGTCCTCTTCAGAGATCTACCTGGCAGAGTACTGTAGCATAAAGCCCTAGAGGGAAGAAGGGCCCGAGCAAGCTGGTTAATATTCAAAGATCACATCCTCCAAGTTCAGGAATGATGCATCCCAACAAAGAGGAAGTCAAGAAAAAAATGCCAGGAGGCCTGCACGGAGGAGCTCCTGGACAAACTCAGACTCAGAAAAGAATCCTACAGAGGGTGGAAGCAAGGACAGGTAGCCTGGAAGGAATACAGAGAAATTGTCTGAACAGACAGGGATCAGGTTAGGAAAGTTAAAGGCCAGATAGAGATAAATCTTGCCAGAGACACTGAGGACAAGAAAAGCTTCTATAAATTTGTTGGTGACAAAAGGAAGACTAGGGAAGATGTGGGCCATCTCTGAAAGGAAACGTGAGACCTGGTCACCTGGGATATGGAGAAGGCTGAGGTACTCAATGATTCTTTTGCCTGTCTTCGCTGGCAAGTGCTCTAGCCACACCACCCAAATCACAGAAGGCAAAGGCAGGGACTGAAGAATGAACCACCCACAGCAGGTGAAGATCAAGTTCAAGACGATCAAAGGAATCTGAAGCTGCACAAGTCCATGGGACCTGATGACATGTATTCATAGGTCCTGAGGGAATTGGTGGATGAGGTTGCCGAGCCACTATCCATCATATTTGAGAAGTCATGTCAGTCCAGTAAAGTTCCCACTGACTAGAAAAGGGGAAACATAACCCCCATTTTTAAAAAGAGAAAAAAGAAAGACCTGGGGAACTACAGGCCAGTCAGTCTCACCTCTGTGCCCAACAAGACCATGGAGCAGATTCTCCTGGAAACTATGCTGAGGCACATGGAAAACAAGGAGGTGATTGGTGACAGCCAACATGGCTTCACTACGGGCAAGCTGTGCCTGACAAATTTGGTGGCCTTCTATGATGGGATTACAGCACTGGTGGATAAGGAAAGAGCAACTGACATCACCTACCTGGACCCGTGCAAAGCATTTGACACTGTCCTGCACGACATCCTGTTCTCTAAATTGCAGAGACATGGATTTGACAGATGTACCACTCAGTGGATAAGGAATTGGCTGGATGGCCACACTCAAAGAGTTGTGGTCAATGGCTTGATGTTCAAGTGGTGACCAGTGATGAGTGCTGTTCATAAGGAGTCAGTACTGGGACTGGTGCTATCTAACATCTTTGTTGGTGACATGGACAGTGGGATTGAGTGCACCCCCAGAAAGTTTGCGGATGACACCAAGCTGTGTGTCATGGTTGGCACGCTGGAGGGAAGAGGTGCCATCCAGAGGGACCTGCACAGGCTTGAGAGGTGGGCCTGTGTAAATCTTATGAAGTTCAACAAGGCCAAGTGCAAGGTCCTGCATGCAGGCCAGGGCAATTCCAAGCACAAGTATTGGGACGGGCTGACAATGGATTGAGAGCAGCCCTGAGGAGAAGAACTTGGGGGTGTTGGTTGATGAGAAGGTCAAGACGACCCAGCAGTGTGTACTCGTAGCCCAGAAGGCCAACTATATGCTGGGCAACATCAAAACTGTGGCCAGCAGGCCTATGGAGGTGATTCTGACCCTCTACTCTGCTCAGATGAGACCCCACCTGGAGTACTGTATCTAGCTCTGGGGCCTCCAACATAAGAAGGACATGATCCTGTTTGAAAGACTCCAGAGGAGGGCTACGAAGATGATCAGAGGGCTGGAGCACCTCTCCTATGAAGAAAGGCTGAGAGAGTCGGAGTTTTTCAGACTGAAGAGAAGGCTCTGGGGAGACCTTATAGCAGCCTTCCAGTACTTAAAGGGGGCCTACAGGAAAGATGGGGAGGGACTCTTTATCAGGGAGTGTAGCAAAAGGATGAGTGGTATTGGTTTTAAACTGGAAGAGGGTAGATTTAGATTAGGTATTAGGAAGAAATTCTTTACTGTGAGGTTGGTGAGACACTGGAACAGGCTGCCCAGAGAAGTTATGGATGCTCCATCCCTGGAAATGTTCAAGGGTAGGCTGGATAGGGATTTGAGCAACCTGGTCTAGTGGAAGGTATCCCCACCCATGGCAGAGGGCTTGGAACTAGATGATCTTTAAAGTTCCTTCCAACTCTAACCATTTTATGAATCTATGATTCTATGAAATACACCAAGGAATGCAGAAGTCAAAGACAGCTTCTTCTTAGATCTTCAGCAGGAAGGGATAAATCTGATTTGCATGCTAATTGGGTTTTCCTTGTCTGCCTCTAGGACACCCAGTTCTTGGAATTATGGTGTCTCAGAGTTTACAATAAAAAATAATGGACTAGCTTCTCATAATTAAAAGATATCAGTCATCATCCAAGAGTAACGTTTCAAAGGCTGGTTTGTTTGTTTTTATGAACCAATGGTTCAGTGTACTAGGTAATCAGGTGAACACTGATATCAGGAAGGCATGATGTTGCCAATCTCTATTTTACCATTATTTTGATGGATATCAGATGGAAGCTCCTTTGCATTACTTAATATAAGATTCAAAGGAAACCATAACCTCTGTACCTCTAGAAGTTTTCAAAATGCTGAAAGTCCAGACTGCTCTGAGTTGCAAATACTCAGACCAAATCAATGGGCAGTTTGGTCATTTATGCTGTGGTTGATGACTTCAAGCACAAGAAATTTCACCTATCACTAGATTTGGGCATTCCGACTCTGTAAAAGCCATAAATGATCAGTTTTATTCGGATACTACAGTGTTGGCCATCACAACTTTTAAGTCTTATTTCCTGACAGTCCTTTTTAATTTGGATCACGGTGTCTTGTTTGTGAAGACGCTGACCTCTGAGAATTTTTAGTAAAGAGGATTAACATTCTCAACAAAGTCTTTTCTCAATATGTACCAGCTATTACAATGCATATCTTCAGTTCTTGGAAGTATTTTCATTTTGGTTCCAAGCCTAAATGCAAGTAGTTCTGAAAGTGCTTTGTACAGTGCTGCAAACTTCAAACTGCACAGTCATTTTCTAGGGAAGAATTCTTTTTGATGGATATTTCACTAAATCAATTTTCTCTCTTTACGCATTATTATTTTTCCTGCCTTATGAATCACTTCATTAATTCATTAGAAATGCCATCTTCAGGCTGTTCTCTGATGAACATAAGCCACATTGTCAACCTAAAATCTTAAATGATTAGGACAACATTAGAAAAAAGTGATATTGTTTACTTTTTCCTTTTGTCAGGACTTTTGTGAGACTGTAATATAACACTCTTCCTTTTCAAGGCAACTAAGACTGAAGACGCATTCTGGATTGTAAAATATATCTGTATGGTATATATTCAAGGAATGGATATACATTTCAGGATTTCAAAACTAAGGGTCAAAGAAGCATGCTTTAACTATCATATATCATTTAATCAGCTACATTATGCTCACTAATCGGGATTTACTGCCTGAGTCAGAAGACAAGATAAGGTATATACTACTGTTACAAGATATCTGCATGTTCCCTAGTTTTCCTCTTAAAATTATTACCTTGAATAGTTTGTTCCTGAAGATCATGACAGAAAACTTCTTTCTGCATTGTCATGCCTTTTATTCTGTTAAACAGATAAAATATTATCTTAGTCAGTGTTAAAGACAAAATGGCAAAGCAATTCTAGACTTTTTACAGATAAAGAACAGGAGTTAATGTAGGAATGTATGACCAAAGCTTTGATAAACAGAGATTGCTGTTTCAATATCTGCCTTTTTTTCAGTCCATGTGCTTACAGGAATTTGCTTCAGGCAACAAGATGATCTTAGAAAAAGACATTTTCCTTCCCTGAAATTTCTTAAGTAAGTTAGTTCTATTTTAAACCTGTAAGAAATATGCTCATTTTTAACAGTTTTACTGCTTAGCGCTAAGTGGTTTTGATTTTTAAAAGTGAAATTTGGCAAGTGAGTCATACATACATCCTGACTGCTTGTAGTTTGAGTAAAAAAAATGGATGTTATGCCTTGAGAGAAATTAAAAAGTTTTGAGAATGTTTTGAGGATTTCTTTTCAGAAAGATTTGTATTACCTCCATTTTTGTTAGAAAAAATAGTGATTGGTGTACTTCTGCACATCATCTGATCACTCCAACAAGGTAATAAAGACCTCCAGACACCATATAAGTGTTTGCTCTTCCAGAAATGTCAGTGTTGACATTGTTGGTGTTGACTTAAAACTAATACATAGGTACAGATGTAGATATAGAAACAGAGAATTCTTCCTAAATACTGTTCAGCTGAAAGGGTACACTCGATTTCCTGGCAGATCTATCATTATGTGCCAGAACAGTGCATTTGTAAAGTCTGCTCGTATTCAAAAAATGTAATATATATTTAAATAATTTTGCATCCCAATTTTTTATGGCAACCTGATTCCCATATTCATTTTACGTTAAAGACTGTACATAGTTCCAAGGGAAGTCTTTTGAAAAGGATATATTTTGTACCAATGGAGAGCACAGAACATTTTGTGCAACACAGAATATTGAATGTGAATCTGGCAACGACAAAAAGAAGGGTCATTCTCATGACTAAAATATGGAGTGGTGCCTGCTGAGAATTTGATACTATCCCTTTCTCTGCAGAGGTCCTACGTAACCTTGAAAAAGTCAGTGGAACTAAATCTTTCCCACTAGTCACCCATGAGAAGGCTCACCTGAGCCTAGTTTAATTTGCAGTTAAGAACTGTAACAGAACTCCAGGAGATCTTCATTTTGAACAGTAAATTGAGTACCAATTAATCTGAAAAATCAGATCTGCAACTCGAAAAACTGAATGCTGAGATTAGCAGAAATTAAACCTATTTGTTGGATAGGCTGTTCATTAAAATTCAAATGGAATAGCTTCAAGGAGGCAATCCAGTCTTGATAAGATTCTTCTGGTAATTAGTAAAAGTGCTTTCTGCTTAACAACAATAGATTTCTCTTTCGTAGGCCATGTCTTAGAATCATAGGAGCCCTGGCTGCAATGTTCATAGTTTCTCAGTAGTATCTCCTGTGAGGACAGGCTGAGAGAGTTGGGGCTGCTCATCCTGAAGAAGAGAAGGCTCCAGAGAGCCCTTATTGCAGCCTTCCAGTACCTAAAGGGGGCCTACAGGAGAGCTGGGTAAGGACTTTTTACAAGGGCATGTAGTGACAGGACAGGGGGAAATAGCTTCAAACTGGAAGATGGTACATTTAGACTAGATATTAGGAAGAAATCTTTCACTTTAAGGGTGGTAGGGCACTGGAACAGGTTGCGCAGAGAAGTTGTGGATGCTCCATCCCTGGAGGTGTTTAAGGCCAGGCTGGAAGGGGCTTTGAGCAACCTGGTCTAGTGGGAGGCGTCCCTGCCTATGGCAGAGGGATTGGAACTAGATGATCTTCAAGGTCCCTTCCAACCTAAACTATTCTAAGATTCTACACGTTTTACAGAGTTGTAGGAACATTGGTTTTTTTGGTGGTACTGGGGAGATGCACATACATTTTTCCACAGAGTATTCAACTATTTATGGTTTTGATTTAGAAGGGGAATGAAATTGAAGGGAGGCAAGTTTAGGGAGAAGTCCGATGTCAAAATCCTTCATGAAACAAAATGATTATGACTATTTGTCATTAAATTCCAGTAGAAACTATTAATTTCCCTTTCTCAATATCTCTAAAATACTACTCATAATGTCTCTTCTCCATATAGGAACTTTTATGCATATGAATTCATTGATATTTTTAAAGCATTCAAATAGCATAGATATGCTGATGAGCACAACAGATAAGTCCTGTGAGAACATGAGTAAATGGCTGTCCAGAACAGAGCTAGAATAATATGGGCTAAGCAAAGAAGACGAAACATAAATATTGAATAGCTGCTTGTGAAGGAAAATCCAACATCTTTTGTATTGACTAAGGCAAAGGTCCACTAGGGAGAAATACTGATAACTTAATTGAAAGACTAGATCATAATGTGCCTATACAGATCACATGAACACCTAAAATGAGATTGTGTGATCCCAGGTGTGCTGTTGTAATGGGACAATGAAGCACTAGCTTCTCCAAGTGGTTTTCACTGAAACTGAAACCTTGAAAATAGAATCTCAAACTTCTCTCTAGATTTTCTGAATATAAGAACTACACATCTTTTGCAACTGATTCATAGGAACAACAGCAGCTATACCTCCAATTAAAAAAAAGAGCTTCTTCAATAACACATTTCAGGAATCTACTGGAAAATACTAGGACAATGAAACATTATTTTCCATAAGAGTGTTTATTCAAGACAAGCATTTCCACTTGCAGCATACCCACTTAAAAGTATGCGGGTAAAATTCATTAAGGCTGTCTTGGTATAGACTAATCAGACTCTGGATAACTGAACCAGCTGGTCTGTTTGTCAAGAATCTGCAGAAATCCAGCCTTAAAGCCTCAAAACCTGACTACCTAGAAGGTAAAAACTCCCATTCAGTCCATTAAGTTTCCTAATGTGTTTTTCCTACCAGCACTACTTAAAGGCATCCTTCTCTTTATTTTTTAGATGAGAAAGGGAAGCTCCCCAAATAAACGTTCTTTAGACCCTAAAGGAATTTTTACACATCTTGTCCTTGTTGACTACGGTCAACTTTAGTCTGACTGGAATTTATGATAGCAGCCCTGTTACATGCATTTCTTGCACAACTGGGGAGGAGAATTTAGTTCCCCTCAAACAATATTCACAAACACAGCATGAAGATAACCTAAACCACACCAAGTAATGTAAAAACTATGGGCAGGAAGAATGCAAAACTGGTTATTTAAAGAAAAGCAGAAACAAAGTAATTGGCTCCATAGTTTGACCATGTCACTTTCAGATTAAAAGTAGAGTGGTCCTAATCTTTGCTCCCAGAATTAGTCATGGAATTTATACTGAGAAGTCAATTCTTACATAGTAAAAAAATTTTTGAAAGAAATGGAGTCCAGAGTCTCTGGAAGGCCTGATTAGGCTAAAATTTTTTAATAAACCAGTTTTGTAGGCAATGTTCCAACAAACTAGTAATATAGGTCCAGCATATGCTATCTTCCCCTTTTCTCAGACTTCATATCCATTTACAAAATGTTATTAAACACTTTTGATGATAAATATAATTATCTGATGCAAATTCCAGAGAACATGAAGAAATGTCATATTAGTATCCTCTTCCTTTGGTATTACATTATTTACCTCTACTTAAGGTGGTTATTACCATGGCTGAGACAAAAAGCTACCTATTTTTCTTTTTTGTGAGAAGATGAATTCTAAGAGATTTAACTCAAGACAGATATGCTCAACATATAGACTCCTAAAGTTAGAAATGACACAATGAAATGTATAATTGTTATTCTCTACGGAGTAAGCAGCCTTGCTGATGTAAAAAATTTGAACGCTCCTGAGACTCAGTTCTATAAGCCACTCCCTTTCATGTTAAATGACAATAATATCTAAACATTTCAAATCTGCCGAAGTAGTAAGTACATAATGAAAAAAAAACACTAGAAGTGATGTCACTGTTGCTATATAAGCACTGTTTTTAAAAGATAAAGAAATCACCTCTATGCAGTGCTACAAATAATGATTAACTGAGTAAATGCAAAGCATTTTTAACACCAGTGTTTGTGATGCATCTATTTTAGCCTTTAAAACATAACAACAATCTCAGCCTGATGACCTGCTATGTAGAACTAGTTTGGGTTTTTTTTTTCCTTTTTTTTCTTTTTTTTTTTTTTTAAAAAAAAAGGATAAAGCAATCATCAAAAAGTAAACCCCTGCAACTCCTCCTGGTTTTCCTGCTGTAGGGACTGTTTCACGGACACAATGATTGAATAACATCTTGTACAGACAGGACTGTGTGACATGAATATTTTAAGGCATACATATCTGTTACCCAAAATTATTCCCATGTTGCCTTCAAATGGCCACTTGTACCACTTGTCACTAAAAAGGATGTGAAAAGCAACACTGTGAACATACTTCATAGATGAATCTATCCTTATGTGCTGTGATTTAGCTGTTGTAATTTCCCCATGGAAATAGGATAACTGCAAACAAAACAGAGTGCATGTAGATGTTTTTGTTTCCTCTAAACAGACAATTTCTTATTAATTGCCACTCAGGATGTTATTTTGCATCATTTATTTTCTGAATAGTCCAGGAACAGAATCAGAAATGAATAAAGAGGGAAACTTCTGTTTTCATGCTGAATGGCAATGCCAAGACAGATTCCAGACACGAAATAAAATAACAATAAAGTGGGATTTGCATCTTTCCTCAGAGGCATCCAGGAGAGAGTGTATTATTGTTCTCATATTTCCTTTAATCAAGCAGGTTAATTTGTACTTCAGAGTCTCATTGTATGAATGGACATTTTTTCCAAATTCCATGAAGACAGATGGTCTTTTTATGTTCTTTTTTGTAGTGCATATAATTAGAAGGAGTCACAGAACCTTAATACTTGATATATAGTGAAAAGAAATATTTTTATAGGAGGGAGGAAAAAAACCCCAAACCCAACAACTCAGTTGTGTATGTAGAAAGTATATTAATGAGGACAGAAACAGATACTGAGATTTCTGCTTAATAATCTGTTTCTGTTATTTATATGCTATTTTGTTCTGTTGTTTATGGTAGTAACTGAAAGTTTTATATTAATCAATATTTTCCCAAGACCTCTGATAGGAAGGCCCAAAGCAAAAAATATATTATTTTAAATTAAAATATACTGGCATGTTTGTTTGTTTGCTTGTTGTGGGTTTTTTATGAGAAACAGTTTAAAAAAATAGATGAACTTCATGTAGACAACACAGAAGCCAGAGATATATATAAGGTGGCTGAAGAAGAAGGAATTTTTATTTATTGCATAGCTTGAGAAGAAAGATGCAATAGAAAAGGAGTCACAGGATACAGAGCTGCCCAGAGAAGAACCCCGAACTAAGCTGTTGACAACACAAATCAAGCAGCCTTGGTGACATTTTAGGAAAATTTTATGCAACAGTAGGTTTTATACTGCTGGAGGAGTTTCGACTTTTGTAAGTTACCCATGCATTTTACAATGAGACCTTCTCACTTACAAATATCCAAGAGTTAGAAGCATTGGTACTCAGCACATCTGCATAGTGGAAATACCCTATCATCCCTTCAGCATAATTCAGGTGCATTCAGAACTGCACAATGTTGCTGATTTTTTGAATACAAAATATCCAGATTTAATCCAAATGTTTAGTCTTACCTTACATAGTCTTGATATCTGAGATGTCTCAGCGTGTCCCCACATTTTTTTTACTAAACGACTCAAAAAGGTCCATAAACAAGATATAGCTATATATTTGTCAAACAGAAATAGCAGTACAGCTGGAAAAGCAGGCACTTTGAAGTTCATACAGATTACTCCCCTTCTGCTCTCATGTTTCGTTCATTTAAGGCACAGTCACATATCAAAGCCAGCTTGGTCAACCTAATTTGATCTTTGGGAAACCAGCTGTAATTTGTGAACAAGATCTTAGAGCTAAAGACAGTCTATGGTGCTGTGCCAAAGCAAACTGTCTGACATCTTATGTTTAGAAGAGCCAGATATAAGCCCCACTTCTCATCTGGATCATGGGAACTACTAAAGTTCTTCACCTGTTATGCGATCCAACATGTTCCTCCATCACTACAGAACGCAAAATCCCAAATGCAGCACCCATCATCCCTCACATGAACTTACACAGGACTGCTGCATACTTCAGGAAAAAAAAAGGATACCTCCCTGCTGTGGAAATGAAAGGGCTTCTTTCTTTCCAACTCACTGTTCTGTTTCTGAACTAAAGAGAGGTAAATATTAAACTGACCTTTTTAACTCAGATAATTTAAAAGCACTGTTCAGTAGTCCCTTCACTAAAGTAAGTCAGAAAACATTTGTTTATAGTGCCATATGTTGAAAGAGCAGTAGAAATGCTTATAAAATACTAAGTATGTGTCTTCTTCTTGCTGACAATTTAAAAACATCTCTTAAACATCTTTTAGAAACATCTCACTTGTGAAAAACTACCCCGTGGGATGTGTTGCCCTCAATGTCAGAAAACCCTATATTGCTCTAAAACAACAGAACGACAACTCAAGCAAAAACATCTTAAAAGTTCTGCACATTTTTGCTTTCTCCCACATGATATTTGAAAGAAAAAGTGTTGAACAGCCATCTGGCATGGTGTCCATAAGGATATGAAAATTTAATTGGAAAAAGTATCTTCTCTTACACTACATATAGTTGCCAATATCCTGTGTTGTTAACACACTAGAAAGATTTAAATTAAAAAAAGAAAAAAAGAAAAGCTTGTCCATTTTTTTCCTCCAATTTTTTTTTCCTCCTTTTTGTTGTTTTTTCTTACAGTATTTTCTATGTGCACACTGCACATGAAATTATCAGCAACAGTTTTTGCCACCTGTTTTCTGGAAAATTGATTGATCTGTCTTGGCTTGCAAATTCACTGTTTATAGAAATTAAATTATATCAGATTTTGTAAATCTGAAGGCACAGGTAACTCCTAAAATGATTTTTTTTTATTATCTATGCTGTCATATATAACATTTCAGAACTTAAAAAAAGGTAGGTAGATAGAAGAAATTCAAGTCTCAGCTAATGTCATCTGAAATCTCTCAAGATGTAGGCTCAGATAGATCCTGCGTTTTGATTTGCCATGTTTATTTAGGAAAGAATCTGCAATCTGATTCAAGATTATGAAGATATATAAGTATAGCTGTCATACACAAGAAAAGTTGCAGAGACAGAATCAGAATCAACTAGAATATATATCACAACCTGAAATGAAAGCCACCTATAGCTTCTACTTGTGTGATTAATTTTTTTCTATTTTTACTTTTAAACATGGATTATTACAGAAAACAAAATAGGGTGAACCAGAGTGCATGGAAATATGCATCTAACTTGGAGCTTAAACAGTCTTCTATGAACTGGGAGGCATTCTATAGAAGATGAAAATAACTATTTTTATCCCATTTTCCTAAAGAGATGAGGCTGATACCATCATCCTGCATAGAATCTGCCTGCTGTTAGCTGTAGTATCCATTAGCAAGCTTGACTAAAGGAAGGCTTTTCAGTCACATTCTTTGTAAAAATAAGAAAGGAGTTAAAAATGAGGAGAAAGACCTGAGTGCGAATAAAATGACTGATCAAGTGAAAAGCTTCAGAATGAGATCACGTGTTCTTAGAAATCAGAGAATCCAAAGAGGAAAAAGACTTCACAAATGTGGTAAAAGTTCAGCTGATCTGAGCACAGTCTTAAAGAACAAAATCAGCCAATGCCAGAGAGAGAATTAGGCTTCATTGGGTTGGAAGCTTAGGAAGTTTCTTGGTTGCTTATGAATACAAATTTTGAAAGTCAACATTAAGTTCTTATTGACTGGAGAGGTGAAGAATTACCTGAGGGATTTTATGGGTTCTCCCACCCCCCCGCCCCGATTTTAGGCTTTGATCAATGATAAAGTTATTCTGAAATTACTCTTGGAATTGTATTTTAATTACCTTCTTTTCTTCCATCTATACTCATTATACTCACCAGGAAAAATAATACAGTCAGTATTTTCCTCACTCACCCTCATCCTGGCAAGGTAATCACCACATGTACAGTACAAGTTTTGCTGACTTTGAAAACATACTAGTTTTGAAAAGCCTGCAACCTGAGGTAGGACTTAAAGCTATCAGGCAATTGTGATTAAGAAATTTAGGCACCCAAGTTAGTCAGACATTCTGGTCCTTCTGAGGTCTTCAAAGACAGCTACCTATTTTCACTGATTCTACAAAAGGATTAAACATTTCCCATTCCAGTGTGTTTTGGAGCTGGACTCAGTGATAGCATATGTGCTGTTCATGCTTAGTGCAAGAGGAAAACAATTCACAGAAAGATGCTGGGGGTCATATTACTTTAATCAAAGGATATTAAATTCTGCTGGGAGCAGGTCTCACTATTGCCAAGGTAAGAGCTGCCCCTGGATATAATTAATTTATAGGTCTAGTTTTAAGATGTTGGAGAAGGCAAACCGACTTTACTCTTTTTGATTTAAACAGCTAGATCTTCCTTATAAATGAAAAGTGATGAAAATAATTTCACTTTTGTGACAAATAAATAGTAGAAGATGTACAAACTAATCTCCATAGTGATATTTAGCTGCTAAAATAAGGTTATGTCTAAGTCATTCTTCTCTGTAGGTAATCAGGGTTTAGCATTTTATGTTTTATGTTGTTTTCTTCTGCCTGATTTTGACCTAATTAAAATGTAACAAGACTGTTAAATCTTATCAGTTGTTTCAAAGATTTTTTTTTGTCTTTTCCATTATTCTTAAATATTCTTTTCCTTATTAATGATTCATTCTCATCCGATGTAATCTTTTTTGCTATGCAAAACACCTTGATTTGTTTCTAAAGGGAAATATTCATAAGTACATCATTCACCTAAAACTAATACTAAAAACTAACAATTTATTGTGTACTGCTTTTAATGTAAAACTCATGAGTTATCTTTATCATCTTGTTTTCTGGCACAAAATTAAAATAATTGCTTGGTGTTTTTCATGGGGAGACAAAACCGGAGAATTGGATCAATTGCCTCATGCCGGAACACAATGATAACTATTTGACAGTTATGGAATAGAAAAAAATTTGATAATAAAAACCTAACTTCTTGGCTCATCTATAGTTTACCTGCTTAGACTCATGATAGTTATACTACTACAAATTGGATGTCTATAGTATGTTCTGCGCTTGAAAACATCTGATGAGATTTCAGAAATCTGCAGGTTGCAGCTTCTATCAATGAATGAGGCTAAATATGGTCCATTATACACAAATCATATCTAATTAAGAAAAAATTGCAAAATCAGGCAAATCTCTAAACACAGCCCTACAAACTTACTTTGTTTTGGGATCTGAGGAAAATTATTTTACTTCACAGTCCATACATTTCAGACAAACTGCTGACAGTTTACTGTTGGTATGCAAAGGATTAGGTTAATCAATCCTAACTTAAGACACCTAGAAATAAAATTATTACTTCAAAGCTTGTGTTCCAGACACTTAATAGTCACTTAAAATATGTAATCATAGGATAATTTTTGTTTACTGTAAAACATGTAACTAAAGTTAGATAAATCACCCTTTGGAAATGCTCTTATATTAAGACCATCTGAGGTGACCAGTTCCAATTCAGATTTAAAACACACAACCTTTGGGCACCTAATGTTAAAATAGATTATTCACTTCCTTAGACTACAAGTTCTACAGCTATGTAGCACTACAAGGACAGAAGATAAAAATACCAGAAAATAAATGTAGTATAGCATTTAATAAGTCAGTGATAGGTAATCTTAGTATACACTAATTTATGCTATTTAACTTCAGCAAAATGTATAGCAAGCACTGTGTTTATGAGTTGCTCAGTATACTTGTAATTACTGTGATCTGCTATTACAATGGAGACAAAAGAATTAACTATTTATAGGTAGTGTGATCCCAGTAGCTAGGGATTTATGTTTTTCACCAGTTAGTAGACAAAAACTATGGATAGCAGAATGTTATTCACTTTAGGTGTCTACAAAGCATTTCTTGTTAAGCTGAAAAATACTGCAAACCATTATGTTTTGTTGCTCCTGAATTCCGTCTCATGGACAATTTAAATGATAAAATTATTAATAGTAGCCAACTGGAATGTAGATAATTGGTATTATGTGGCTGTATTCTATGTCTTCTTTCTATTTTCAATTTTCAGGTATTTCACTAGTTGCAAACAAAAATAAATTTTACAATTATACAATTCTTGATTTAATATTTCTGGGGTTTTTTTCTACAATATTTAGTACCATAGTCAAGCTACATAATACTCTTAAATTTCCTACATGTGAGTTATTCCCTTCAGTGTCTTGAGACTTATATCTTAGAAGAAACAAATTGAACTGTGAAAATCCTTATTTCCACTGGGAATTTTATTTTTAGATTTTCAGCTTTCCCTCCATCTGCCTTTGAGCAATTTTCTGTGCTTCAAGCATGAACAAGCAATATTAATCCAATTTCTAGTTTCTGTGAGGCACATTAAGTTAGATCAAATGCACCTCAACTCACCTCCTTAGAAAGTATGCATTTATTTAACTGTTTCATTGTCTCACTTCCATCAAATCTGTGCAACACCCAGAGCTGTAAAAAACATGGATTTTTCTGAAATGGATGTGGAGGTGAAAGGAAAAGCAAGCAAGTAAGCACTACGTTGCTTTTTGCTAAAGGAAAGGTTCTACTCTGATTCTCAAACTAGCAATCACTCAAAACCATTGCATTTTAGAACTACAATTCAGGGAACATTCAGTCTACTCACCAGGCAGGGTACAACAGCAGTATGATTAGTACCTGTTCTTAACAAACCCTTCAAAGAATATGAAGCAAAAGAGGCTAACAATCAGTTGCTCCTTTCCCCCTTCCTAACTTCCAGTCAGTTACAGCAGAAAGAACTGGTAGTGTTTACCTTTTCTTCCTCCCCTATTTACAGGGCAAGGTATTATCTTCTGCACTCAGGAGAACCAGGGTTGACCAAAGCATTTCTCTACCTTGCTTCTCTTAACTCAGATTCATATTCCCTTTCTGTTATATCATTGCTCCTTAGATAGTTTGCATCATTTTTTTATTTACAGGTGATAAACATTATGAAGAAACAGCTTGACACCACTTAGTCTACATGAAAATAAGCCTTCAACATGCTTGCATTTTCATAGCTGTTACTAATTAGTCTATAGTTAGACTTTATAATTAGTCTTTCCTCAACATTACATTTACACAATATCCAGTGGTATAAAATTGTATGCTGAGGTATTATTTCCAGCTAAATATTGTTGGTCTCTTATTACTATTGATTTTACTGCTATTCTTATTAAAGGCGGTCATTACTTTTTCACGTTAGATGTGTGTTGTAGGTAATTGAAAACATTCCTGTGATGGTTGTTGGGGAGGCCCAAGCCAAACTTAGCTAAACTAAACTAAGCCAAGTTAAACAAATTAAGCTAAGATAAGCTAATCTATAAGTGGTATAGAAATGATGTATTTGCGTGACTGACAAATAAATCCACACAACGGAAGAAGGCTCAGAGAGACATGGGCAAGGACGATGTGCCCACGAAGCTCAGGGTGTGACTGACCACAACTGTTGCAAAGAAATCTGACTTATCTCAACACAAAGGGATCCAGAGGCTGACCTTTGTTTGAGATAAACAGTTATGTCAGTTGAGTGGATCAACTGACTACATCACAGCTGAGTGGATCTTTTAGTGCGTAAATGTATTTCTCTGAGCTGATTAAAAGAGTGTCAATATTCACCCAAGTTAGGCAGAACAGCGTGAAGGGTAGTAAATGCATGTCTCAGCCCAACATAGTGTATGAAAACTGAACAACTAACAAAATAATTTCAGAGAGCAATAGGCTTGAGTTGGCTTCAACACACATGTTCCTTCACAGCAAATGGGGATGCTGTTGTGTCATGTTGGTGATCGTATTATAAAGACCAGTAATGGGGATCACATTGGGATTGTGACTGAACTGTGGATTGCAATTGCTCTATTTTGCAAAGTGCAGCTCACGTGTGTTGTGACTTCAATACACTTTTTATCACTCTGCTAAATCAAAAATCCAAATATTTTTAGTAAGTAATTTTCATATTAAATATTACACTCTCCATATATAGAATATCCAATAGAACCTAATCAGAGAGTATTAGACTCTAGTATTTTGCTCAGGGTAAACCCCTGGAAAACTATCTTTTTTTCAATGTTTCTCCTCAGCTTTTTAACCTCTTCAGCTTAGAAATAGAGGCCTTCTGAAAGTATTTGAAGCTTCACCACTCAAGTCCTACTTCGCATACCACACATATAAATAGTTTCATACTTAGGGATTATTTTACAGCTACATTGCTTAAGAGGAATGCATGGATTTCATTAGTTGCTCATGGTATCTGGGTTTGGGGTTTTTTTTGGTGTTTGGTTATTTTTTGGTTTGTGGGTTGTTGTTTTTTTTTTTTCCAAACTGGTATGGGATGCAAACACTTTAAAATACATAATAGTTCATTAAGATGCACTAAGTAAATACAAATAGGGATAGTTTTTTTCTCCTCTTTCTGATTCTTATTTATTCTTTTAATTTAGAAATGTGTTTATTAGATTATTTCCTCTTTGACATTTTAAAATAGCTGTATAATATATATTTAGATATAAAAATAACTGAATTACATATTGTAATTTTGTATACTAAATGTACATATATAAATAAAAAAAATTTATATATATATAAAAAGTTCTAAAGTTATTAATTCAAACCTGGAGGGACTAATTTGTAGGTCACTATAACAGAACAGTGATTGTTGGTACTCTTCCTTGGCACATTTGCTACATTTTTGCTATTAATCTGGAGAGCCTTTCTTATAATTTCCTTCTTTAATTCACAAGTGTGTTATTAGGTTTCACATATACTTGGAAAAAAACCCACCCAATATCTAATTGGAGAAAGCCCAAAATCCAATATTAGATTGTATTATCTGTATGTAGCATTCAGTATGAGAAGAAACCGTCTTTCTCTTCTCTCCCAATGCCCTGGTAACATAACATGCAGAAGACCACCCTTATAAAATGGGTTGTTGTTGGGGTTTTTTTTGTTCTATTTTTTCCTTACCATTTCCTCTAATAAGACCTCAATTTCTTGTCTTTCTGTCCCCACCCTATGACTCTTCCTGCAGAAAATTCTGGCAGTGCACAATAGACGGGACTCCTTCTCCATAGATGAAAGAGCTTTTCTGGTGATATTCTTTCACTGAAACATTGAGTCTTTTGTTTGGTGGATTACCAAAAATGTAATATGATATTTAACCCTTAGAGGAGGTCATTTGTTTAGCATATACAAAATGGAGCTTCTCATGCATTGGAAACAGTGTGGCCAGCAGGACTAGGCAAATGGTCATTCCCCTGTACTTGGCACTAGTGAGGCCTCACCTCAACTACTGCGTTCAGGTTTGGGCCCTTCACTACAAGAAAGATATTGAGGTGCTGGAGCATGTCCAAAGAAGGGCAGTGAAGCTGGTGAGGGGTCTAGAGAACCAGTGTTACGAGGAGCAGCCGAGGAGCCTGGAAAACAGGAGGTTCAGGGGAGACCTTACCGCTCTCTACAACTACCCGAAAGGAGGTTATAGCAAAGTGGGTGTTGGTCTCTTCTCCCAAGTAACAAGTGATACGGCAAATGGCCTCAAGTTGTGCCAGGGGAGGCTGACATTGGATATTAAGAAAAAATTCTTCACAAAAAGGGTTATCAACTGTAGGAACAGGCTACCCAGGGAAGTGGTTGAGTCACCATGCCAGGAGGCATTTAAAAGACATGTAGATGTGGTGCTTAGTGGCATGGATTGGTGGTGGACTTGGCAGTGTTAGGTTAACGGTTGCACTCGATGATCTTAAGGGTCTTTTCCAACCTGAATTATTCTATGATTCTACAATTCTATGCTAGCCGGAGGTTTTAATGAAGCACTGACATGATATTCTTTGCCACTTATACAAATAACAGTGGTGAATGATAAACAAGATCTAGTGGAATGTTCTAAATATTTTTCCTGATCTCATAGTGCATTTCTTCGAGTCTGTGCTGATGCCAAAATCTCTGCACTTTATATACCAGAGGAAAAAGGAAAAATATGTTCAACTTGAATACATTAGAAGCCTTTAAAGAATTACAGTAAAGGAATACACACGCAACAAAATTATCCGAGGTCTATTTTGTCTTTTACAAGAACCTAAATATGATTCTAAAATCAAACCACAAAATTATTATCAATAAATTGGGGGGGTGTAGTGGAATTTTTAGTAAATTGGTGGTATAATCATTAGAAAATGTATCTTCATCACCCATTTTACAAATACTATTTTCTGCATTCCAACAAGTGCAATATTGTTTCAAAACATAAAAATATATACAAAAATAGTTTAAGACAAACTTCATGTTTCTGGAAATCAAACTCTATACACTGTAACTCACAATGTGAATCTCAACTGCAAACAAACAAAAGGAAGAAGCACGCTACCAGTATCTTTGGTCGTTAAGCCAAAGAGGGCAGAAATTAAACCTGCTCAGTTTCTCTCCACTTCATATCTCCCATGAACCAAGAAGAGACAAAATTGTAACAACATAATATATGATTGGAGGAAAATCTATTTAAGGAAAGTTGATTGTCTAACTGCAGACATGTGTATACAAAAAAAAAAAAACAACACAGTTTTGTAACTTAATAGAAATCAATAGATTTCAACAGAAACATAATATGAATTATTGAAGTTTCAAGGTCCTCTTAATATTCCTTTTTATTTTCTATTTTGTCTAAAAGGAATAATGTTTTTTAGACTTGTTCAGAGTTTGTATATGCCATCCTCTCAGACACAAATACCAAAGGGCATTTGTTAGAAATGCTCTAGAAGCAGGATGAACTAGAAGAACAGTTAAATGTTTCCATCTGACCCTTTCTGCTGCTGTCATCTCTGGAAAGTTGATGACCTTGTCACTCAGAGCAGGTGGCAAGGTTAGTACCTAGAAGCTGTAAGCAGTGGAGTGAGACATTACTGGAAGGCAGAAAGAATCTGGATGAAATTCTAAAAGGAACGGTGTTGCTTGTTATCACTACAACTCTAGTATTTGTATAGCTTCAGAAATGTGTTACCTTCTACCTTTGCTGAAAGGAAGGTGTGTCTGCTCTTCAAATCTCTTGTACACAACAAACTCACAAGGAAGTGCATCCCTCAAATCATGTCTATGGCTCTAACGAAGTGCGTAGAATCACTTACAAAGGCAGCTTCTGGTCTGTAATAGGGTATAGTCTCAATTTTGTTCTCTGGATCTAGTGTGAGTGTAACTCCTTTTTATGAACTTGGTCAGTCTTCGCTACTAGAATACCATGTTATAAGGAATTAACTCTCCTAATATTCTTATATAAAAAGCAAGTATTACTTACTCATACTTCACTTTGGTGTTTTGACTGCCTCTTCTGACTGTAAAAGGAAAGGCTATAATTAAATTAGCAAATAGCATTGCTCAGTAGAAGTAGATTTCAGCTGGGCACCCAACACCACGTTGTCTGCCTTCTGGAGGAGAGATGAAGAGTTACTTAGGATTAACTCCAATCAGACGCCATGGGCTAAGTGCTGTTACTGGTTGGAGAACTGAAAGTTGAATCCCTGTTAGACATGTTCCACTTCAGTTTCATCTGCGAACTTGTCAGCTTCACTCTGAGGCTTTTCCAAAATGTGAACCAAAGCATAGTAGGAGGGAAAAATAGGAGATTCATTCAAAAAATGCACCGCTGATCTGAGCTAACATGGTAATGTGAATGCAATCAATGTCAAACAATGCATGGTTTGGGATAAATGGGTCAGCTGGGGCCCATTAGACACAACAGGTGTTACGTCATTTTAAGCAACTTCAATAATGTACAGAAGAAACCAGGATGGAATTAGCATGCCTACTTTTCACTTGACTTTTGATAGCTTCCATTTGAAAAGTGGACTAAATACTGATTGTATGTTATTCTGATCAAAATCTAGAGAAATACAAGATATAGTGTTAACAGTACTTATTCCAAAATTATGATGTTGTTTTTTCCAAATAATTCTAAGTTTAATTTTATTAATTCAGTGTTTAGCTCTATGCTTACAAATGATTAGAGTAGGTCTAAAGAGTAAGGAAGGAGGAAATGATTTAAACCACCAAGAATGGAATCGGTATCTGTGTTCATGGTATTATAATACCTTGCCAAGCCACAGATTCTAATTTTTTGGTAGATGTGAATCAAGCTTTTCCCAAAAAAACTTGAAATGATTATCTCAGAGAATGAACAAAGGCTCACCAGTAGGTAACTTACTGGAGTTCTGAAGAATAGGGATTAAGTTCTAAGTTTTTTTGATCTCTAATTATATTATCCATTAACAGAACATTCCAGCTACCTAAATTTCCCTCAACATGCTTGATTTCATACCTATTCAAGCCAATGACAAGTCTCCCACTGGAGAGTCAGTATCAGCTTCCTAAAGAACAGAAACTCATTTTTGAGAAATTCTACCTTTATGACTAATCTTGATGTTTGATGCCTTTCTGCAGTTACTTGATAAAAATGAGTTGTTCATGGCAATTTGAACGTCAGAAAATATTAAATATTAGTTTATATAAGACTTATTATATCTGCTTTATACTTCTCATCACTAAAGAAAAGGAAAATAAAGTTCACTCTGACGAAGAAAATTTCTCATGTTCTGAGACCAATGATGGTCAGCAAGTTGGACAATACCATATCTCTAAATATGAACCGTTTCTTATTTTAAGTAATTAGAAAAAACTAGAAGTGTTTTTTTGTAGTCAAAAGTATGTCACATTGAATTAACAAACTGTGGAATTAAAATTACCCAGCAGACTCAATAAAAATTGATTTGCCAATTTCCATTTACATTCATTACTTATTATGTCTAGTACATGTCTATACCTTGTAAATTGGTCTATATATTTAGCAATACTATCATTTTTATGCTGAACACTTGGTAAAATATCTGCAGCATTTACTATATTAAATATTAAATTATTTCTCCACTAAGCTAAGAGGTATAGTAAATACTTTCTCCCAATATGGACTGAAGCATTCAAAGAATGACTGACCACAATGGACATTAACCATAACGACATTTTCTTATTGATTTTTACCTATGGTAAACTAATTTCTGATTATACATTAATTTTTCCATGGTTCTATATAGCACTGAAGGGGGTTGATTTTCTTGTTTGTTTTCTGGATAGCAGATACCACTGAATGGAACAGTTAACAGTACCTGCATCATAGGTGAAATCTCATGTCTTCAAGCATTTGACAAAAACGCAACTGCCTCAGTGACATAAAATCAAACAGTGAGCAGGATGGCTGTTGGGGATGAATAGCAAGTTCTGTTCAACACAGATGCACATGCATGCTCGTGCCTGTTCTGGACAAAACAAACCAGTTGTGTTCTCCAGTCCAGCAGTGACTGGCAACATGGACTCAGAGGAATAAGACACTCCTTCATCCTACTGGTCAAGATGTCCAAGTCCTAGCTGGCAGACTGGCTTCATGTGTAAAAATTCTACCTTGGGCTCAGTCTTTCACCTTTGGTACAGTGTTGGAAGTTCAGTTATATGTTTCCTCACCCCCTGTGCGATTATTGTTCTCTACTTCAATTTTCTATTTCTATTTCTTGCTTTCAAACTGAGATGCTCTGCATAAGCTGCCATGGATCTGTTGAGCCCAGGCCAAACTGTCTAAGTTTCTTTACATCTGAAGCCAATTAGTGATCACTACCTGGGTCACTATCACATTCTGGCATCCTGCCCTAAATGCCTTATAATGATATAAAGCTCTTAAGAGTTCACATCTGTTTCTTTGCCAAAAAGAAGTAATTCTTTTGCTTTGTCTGAGCCTTCAGTAAGCCTCCCCCATAACAATTACCTGTGCTTGGATTGTTTTATTCGGGCATGCCAAAATCATCTAATGAATTAGAGATGGACAGATGTAGTCAAGATCTTACATACCTGAGGGGTTCTTTTGCGTAGACTTCACCCCCCAAAATATTAATAGCTGTTCTGAGGGAAAATATTTCCACACAACTTGCATAAAATCTAGTCAGATATCTGACTGTGTTGAAAAAGGCAAATGAATATAGAAATTATATTGTTTCTTAATATTTCAGTCAAACAAGTTATGCAAACCCTTTCATTAACTGATTAAACAAAAAATCCCACCTCAAAACCCAACACCTCCCCAGAAAAAAAAACAGCATTTTGCTGGTGGTTGTCAAATGCATAGACTGTTCCAGAACTTCACTGCTGTAACAATTAAAGATGTTTATATACATTCTCTTTGGTCTCTGTGTATGAAAAAAAAAATTATCTTCCAGTAATAATGACTTCCTTGTTTGTTCATATGAGTATCATAGAATAATTTGGGTTGGAACCTCAGGATATCTGAGTCTAACTGCCTGCTCCAAGCAAGGCCACCTGTAAGGTCAGACCAGGATGCTCTGGGCTTTGTCCGCCTCTGCCTTGAAAACCTCTGAAGATAAAAAGATGGAGACTACACAACCTCTCTCGGCAGCCTGGTCCACTGCCTTCCTGTCCTCATGGGGAAAAGACTTTTCTCCTTATAACCAGTCTAAACCTCTCTGGTTTCAGTCTCAGGCATATGCTCTGGTGCCCATACCATCTTGGTGACCATTTGCTGAACTTTCTTGGATTTTGATGTCTTTCTTTTATTATGGTCCCCAAACTGTATGCAGTATCTAGATAAAGTCTAATAAGTGCTGAGTAGAGGGCAATAATCACTTCCCTCCATATACTGCTTGTCCCCCCATTAATAGAGCCTTGGATGCTGCCGGCCATCTTTGCTATCAAGGCACACTATGGGTTCATGTTAAGCTTGCTGCCCGCCTGAGAACCCCGGGTGCCTTTTCTCCATAGACACTCCCCAGTCATTAGTCCTCAGCTTGTATGGCTGCCGAGGGGCTCTTACATCCCCAGGACAGGAGTTTGCATTTATCCTTGTTGAATTTCATAAACTTTCTGATAGCCCATTCCCCCATCTCTTCTGTTTCTGTCTGAATGACAGTGCTGCCCTAGAGAATATCGACGGTTTTCTGTGTTTATTAATTTGAATATGCCACCCTGTAAGACATGAGTTAATAACAGTCCTCTTCCAAATGAGGCACTGGCCTTGTATAAGGTAATTAAAAACTTTTTTCACTCTGAACATACCTATCTTGCTCTATCTTAAAACCATATTTACCATTTGTGTTTACATCATCCTTATGACTGACCACTACAATCTGTATTTTTTAATTCCTTCATTTCCATATGTGAACTCCTAACTTAACTCAGACATTCCTGTTATCATTAATAATCTTTTACAGTATGACTTGACTCGTTGTCCCAGTTTTCAAGAAGGGTAAGAAGGAAGACCCTGGTAATTACAAGCCTGTCAGTCTCACTTCATTGCCTGGTAAAATTATGGAGAAGGTTATTCTGGGAGCTACTGGGACTGACCTCTTCTGGGGACTGACCTCTTCTCCCTAGTGACAAGTGATAGGATGAGAGGAAATGGGTTCAAGTTCAGCCAGGTGAGGTTTAGGTTGGATATTAGGAAAAAATTTTTCACTGAAAGGAGTAGCCAACATTGGAATAGGTTGCCCAGGGATGTGGTGGATTCGCCATCCCTGGAGGTGTTTAGAAAAAGGGTAGACGTGGTACTTGGGGTTATGGTTTAGAAATGGTTTTGTCAGGTAGGTTAATGGTTGGACTTGATGATCTTAAAGGTCCCTTCCAACCTTAACGATTCTATCATTCTATGATTCTAAAAACACTTGAGAGACAACACAGTCACTGGTGATAGCCAGCACAGGTTCATGAGGGGAAAGTCCTGCTTAACTAACTTAATTTCCTTTTATGACAAGGTCACCCATCTTGTTGACCAAGGAAGCCAGTAGATGGGGAGGTTTTGGAGTTTTAGCAAAGCTTTTGATACTGTCTGTCACAGTATCCTTCTGGACAAAATGTCCAGCACACAACTAGACAAGTCCATAATATGTTGGATGAGTAACTGGCTGACGGGTTGGGCTCAAAGAGTTATAGTAAGTGAGGTCACATCAGACTGGTGGCCAGTCACCAGTGGGGTTCCTCAGGGCTCAATTTTGTCACTGCTTTCACTGTTTTTATAAATTATCTGGATGCAGGAATCAAATGTACATTAACTAATTTTGCCGATGATGCTAAACTAGAAGGAGCTGTGGACTCCCTTAAGGGTAGAGAGACCTTACAGAGAGATCTGGATAGACTAGAGAGCTGGGCAATCACCAAACATATGAAATTTAACAAGAGCAAGTGCCAGGTTCTCCACTTGGGATGGGGTGATCCTGGTTGTACGTACAAATTGGGGGATGAGAGGCTTGAGAGCAGCCCCACGGAAAGAGATGTGGGGGTTTTGCTTGATGGTAAGTTGAATATGAGACAACAGTGTGCTCAGGCAGCCAAAATGGCCAACTGTGTCCTGGAGTGCATCAAGCACAGCATAGCTAGCCAGTTGAGGGAGGAGATTGTCCTACTCTTCACTGCAGTGTTGCAGCCCCACTTCGAGTACTGTACGCAGTTTTGGGCTCCTCAGTATAAGAAGGACATCAACCTATTAGAGTGTGTCCAGAGGAGGATGACCAAGATGATGAAAGGTCTCACGGGCAAGACTTAGGAGGAGCGGCTGAGTTCACTTTGTTTGTTCAGCTTGAAGATGAGAAAGCTGAAGGGTGACCTCATGGCAGCCTACAACTTCCTCCAGGGGGGCAGCAGAGGGGGAGGTGCTGATCTCCTCTCTCTGGTGACCAGCGACAAGACACGAGGAAATGGTATGAAGCTGCATTAGGGGAAGTTCAGATTGGATATTAAGAAAACGTTCTTCACTGAGAGGGTTGTTAGTCACTGGGACAGGCTCCCCATGGAAGCGGTCATGGCACCAAACCTGTCTGAGTTCAAGGAGCATCAGGACATTGTTCTTAGTCATATGTTTAGTTTTAGCTAGTCCTACAAAGAGCAGGGAGTTGGATTTAATGATCCTTGTGGCTGTCCTCCAACTTGAGGTATTCTATGATTCTATGACTTTTGTATTGTTGAATTAAATATCTGTATCTATTACTTCACTGCTCACAACTATGCATTTTATTTCTTTGAGACCCCTGTCCAAAGTTTTTGCTGTCTTGTTGTCAGCACATTTCACAGGAACGCTTTTTTTTTTTTGTGCTAAGATCATTACAATATTGTATAAAATAATTTCCTTAGTCAATCATTGTGGAACTCTGTTCCCTCAGATGCTAACTTCTTACAAATAGGAAAATGTAAATTCATATCTCTCTAGAGTACCTCTTTGGTATTATGTTGATCAATAGTTTTCTGGAATAAAGTATATTTGTAATAAACTTGCTAATAATTACTTGAAATACTTTTTCAGATATTCAGGATTGAATCGTAATACAAATGAAAAATAAGAATAGAATACAAATATGATATTAAAGTCACAAACATTCCCATCACCCGGAATATCTTTTTTGTGCACAACAATATTCAGCACAGGTTTTTACAGTCAGGCAATAGTTAACATCTTTTAAATAGCAACCTTAATTTATTTTTCATTTTGTTTCATAATAATATTACAGAGTCCTAAAAATTCAATATTTTGTGTTTTGTGAAATCATGGAGTCTAGAAAACCTCCTTAATAATGTTGATGGCAACAAAAAATTGTAAATTTTAATGAACTGTATCTGCATTAAAGTAACATCTATTTCAATTTGCACTGAGTGTAACCATGCTTTAGCTGTCATAAGTTGTTTTTTATCCACATTCAGCAGATCTTTCCTTTTACACTGTTACTCCTCTCAAAAAATGCTTGCTGAGATTCGCTGAGATAAATTGAAATCAGTATACTGAAATTGTTCCTTTAATGAAATGATATATAATGAAGACAATATCTATTCTATGAGAGATTAAAAAGAAAAAAATATAATGTATGACACTAACACAAAGACAAGTAAACATAAAAAATTCAGAAGTGTGTCTAATGTTAAGGCCCAATAATCAAGGTATTTCAATGGTCTGTTAATGCAACTTGTGGTGGCACCTGTGATCAAATCCTACTTAGTTTTCTGTGGCAGTCTTTAATGAGTCCTCTGCTGTTTTTTGAAAAGGGTAAATCTAAGATTGCCTTGATTACTGTGACAAACAGTTGCAATGGCTGCGTTACTAAAACGATGAATCAGAAGGGGTAAATTTATATGAGATACTCTATTTCCCGTGACATATATGGCATTGTGACTACCTTTGGGATATGCAACCCTACTGTTATCTTAAAACTGTTCCTGGTAGATGGGCAGAGGATTCAAATACAACTTGACCTTTACTGATTCACGTACACTTTTAATGAGCTACTTGAAACAATCAGTTAATAAATTCTTTAAATCACCCTGGGAAGTATTATTGATGCATTTGTTGCTCCACCCTGATGCCTTTAGCTTGCCTTATAATCAATGTTTTAGAAACAACAGATTAAGGTAATATAGGCTTCTCAAACATGACTTCTGTCTTGTGTGTGTCTACGTGACTGATAGGCAAGTTATTTAAAGCTAGACATACCTAATGCCTTTAGACTTTTGTCTCTGAAAGAGAAATAGATACTGATTATCAGTCTCCCATTTGCTCGGAGAGTGCTCTAACAGTAAGGGATTCTTGTAAAGGGAGTAGCACCAGTCCCTATGTAGTCAGAGATTCCTAAATGTCTTTGCAGTAAAACATAATTTGCAATGTGTTTTACATAGCCAGTGAAAGAAATGATTATACAAATACTGAATAAACTATAACCATACTGTAAACCCAAACCCCTGGTTAGATAATTGCCAGGCAGGGAACTAGCAAGAAGGTGGCTTTTAAATAAAGAGTTTGTTACTTGTGTTTAATCTTACTCCATATTAATACAGACTATTCGGGCAGTTTTAAGACTGCAGCAAGTAGGAGGAAATATTGAGCATTGGCTGGGCATGTCAGCCATAGAAGATGGATGGAAGAAATTAGCTCTGCATATCACCTGAAACCCTGCAGAGTGGTTGATGGACGGGGCTTATAACATCACAGAACAACACATGGACATGGACCTCTTTGTGGTGAAAGGTAAGGCCTGATCAAGTCTTACTTCACTGTGACTTCATTTATTTGTTGTAGACATTGAGTAATTTATCATGTTAACGGCTGTTGATAATAAAGACACACTGTAGGTAAGTGCACTCTGAGTGTTTTGGAGTCATGGTGGGCTGGCACCCTTCACTGTGGGTGGTTTACACAAATCTTGCAAATACCATTTGATAAACAGACAGGGTATTCCCTCAATCACCTGACCCATCTCATGAGTGACAGTGGACATCACTGGGTACACAACACTTTTTCCCACTGTTCTGTAAAGAAAAACTTTGCTCTTTCAAAATTCTATGAAGGAAATATTCAACAAGGAATGTGGAGAAGAAAAAAACACTAACCCCCAAAGGAAAAATATGGCCTTCAATGAAGTAAAAATAAGACCAAAACTTTAAGTCATTTCTTAAGGAACATCTACAAAACTGAAATATTTTAGTATGTAACAGGAGCATAAATATGTCTTTGTGTATATGGATATAGACGTAAATGCATAGATATAAGTTTACAACTGATACACTGCTATAGCTCAAAGAATAAAATAAATTATAAATGCTATGAAAATAAGATTTGGTTTGGAAATATTAAATTATCTTTACAGGTGACTGCTTTAAAAATATATACTATTCATGAAGCAAATGCAAGAAATATATGTAGAATAATTTAAAAAAAAAAAAACGTTCAAAATTTCTGTCTTCACCACTGATACATATCATGAAGATAAAGCACTACTTCATTTTGACATCTTTTGTTCTTGAGGAAAGGGACAGGGGGACAGGCTTGTGGGAACGGTTCCTAAACAAACTGAAAACACTTAAAGCTGTGTGGATTGCTTAGCTGGGTATTTGCATATTTGGAATTACTGAAGAGAATATTAAAAAATAAAAGAATAGCTTTAACTCACTGTTTCGGAATAAGTATATAAGTCAAGTAGCTGTGGAATAGAATATCAGATTCTTCAGCTATAGCTTTTCTTCATTATAATTTCAGTATAAGGAAGTGAGCTATGACATGTGATATTCTTAACTTCTGTCTTTAATTCTATTGTTTTCTTAATCAGTTTATAGAAAGGAGTTAGAAGAAATAAAAATAGTAGAAGAAAAAGAGGAAGCCCGAAGATTTTTATTATTTTTGTTGCTGTTATTTTAGGAAGTTATGGTCTTGGCCTCATGTAATCAGGACAGTGTTGATATGGTTTAAAAGATATGAACTGTACAATGCAAAAAAAAAAAAAGTATGCAGTTTATAGATATTAATACTTTGGTTTCTAATAAAAGAAAAATAAAGCCAATAAGATATCAAATTACTTTGTTTGATAAGTATGAACAAGCACTTTGATGAAATAGTTTAATTGTCCTTAACATTTATTCCTGATGAACCAGAATATGTCACTCTACCTTTTTATCTACTTAAGTATATCCTTCAGAATACATTTTTTTTTTCAAAATTATTTGTTCTATCTTATATTAGAGTATCCACTTCTCTTCACTCCTTTACAATAGTTCCAAATCACCTACAAGTGGAGCTCGAGGTATAGACTGAGACACAGAATATATAAGTAGGGTATGGAATGTTTTCAGAGTTTTTCTTCTCATAATGTATGGAAGATAAAATACTGATTTCAGTCATACTTCATCTTTACTAATTTAGCTATCTAAATATTTAGCCACAGAGACTAAAACAAAAATGTAGACTTCTTCCACAGTCAGTGAAGAATTAGGTCTTTAAAAGGGTGTTTCACACTGAGTTTTTTATTCAGCTAGTTTAGAATAGGGTAAAATACCTTCTAAAGGTACAACTCTCTGCACTGACTGGAGATCTGGGACTAGTTGGGACTAAATGGCTGCATTTATATGCCTGAAAGAGATGAAGGTGAATTGTATCCTTAATATGTTGGACTCTAATATATGGTTCTCACCTGTTTGTTTCAAATAATCCTTGTACTATATATTTTGGATTAGCTTCAAAAACATACATTTAAGGTGATATTTCAATAGTTTAAGCAGTATTTGCATGAAGTAGTAGTATATTAATATTGATTATATGGGTATTACTGCTTCTTTCTTATTTTCTCCATATTCACTTACTTCATAGTAATAAATGTAACCTTACTGATAGGTAAGCATGTTATTAGCTATTTCATTATAGGACTGAATTAGTCAATATTTTGTTGCCTAGTCTAGTATATTTTAATAGCATTAATTTAAGGCTTCTTAACTAGTCCTTTTTCATCATTATAGACAGATTGCTCTTCATCTTGGCAGATAAGCAATAAAAGACTTTTATCTGTTGGGGTTTTTTTATGTCTACAGAAGTCAATTATGAAAAATTTTATTAGCATGGTAACTGTGATGCTTATTTTATTTCCCGTATTATCTGTTAAGTCATCTGATAATCATCACTGATTTATACTATGTAGTCAAGAAGTTTTATGACTCCATTACCTTCCTCCAGGGAAAGATATAAATTCCTACTTTTTTACTTCTTTCTTTTTTTCTTTTTTAAAACAAAACTATGGAATACTGTTCTTAGTCATCAGATGTAATTGATTTTATGATAATGCTTTCACAGAAATACTCTTACTAGAATAGCCTTGCAGACCAAACTACCTGAAACAGTTGAAAATCACTGAGCTATCATGATGTATCTAATTCCACGTCCTAATGCTGGTGTTCAAGATTTTCTCAAAATGAGACAGCATTGTCAGAACTGCAAAGTAGCTATAGCTCGAAACTTAGTGATGAGCATATAAGTGATTGCAGGTTTATCTTCTGTTCTTGATTCTAAGAATAAAATCAGTATTAGCCCCAACGTTAGTACAAGATACATTTTTTAATGGACATGGTTTCCAGTTCAGTAACTGCTGTGAATGAAAATGAAAGTGCTTACTGTGCATAGAGTATAAAAGGAAGAAAAGAGCTTACTAACTTGAACTATTAAAGTCTTAGGATAATAGGCCTTAGAAATTCTTAAGCACCTATCTTTTGTCTGACCAAAGAAAGTAGACTTCTAGCGTATTGTTTCCTGCATCCAGAGACCGAGAGTCTTGTAAGAACCACAGTAACAAAGTTTTTTCCTAAAACTACAACACATTATACTTACAGTTCTGGAAGCCTCAATTTACCTTTGAAAAAAATAAACATTTTCTTCTTTAAGAAGAAAATATTAGCGTGGACTTTATCTTCATCCAATATCCATGCCCGGATCCAAATACCAGCTTCAACCGGGGCTTTTCCAGATGCTGGACTTCTCATCAGCTAATTCAGCTTGAGGTTCACTAATGGTTACATTCCCACATGAAATACAGCCCTCTGCTGTATCTTGCCCCAATCACTCATTCTTTCCAGTAGCTGGATCTAGGCACTCGTTCTCCTCCAGTAGGTGTCACCCAAACCTTCAACCTTCTCGGCCTCACTCAGGCCTTTTGTCCTACTTGTTGGCTAGTCTGACTGTGAGTTCACCAACAGCTCACATGCACAGGCTCAAAATGGGGAGGTTATGCCTGTAGATGATAGTTAGGAGTTAGTATGAAGTTAACTTAGACTGTGGTGATAAGATGTAAGGCTTAGTCAGGCAAGGAGTTAGGAAGTCAGCTCTGTAATGAAAATAGGTTTATGAAATTGTAAAAAAAATGGCACAAATGTATAAAGTACAGTCTTACTGCCAGAACGTGATGCAGTTTGCAAAGGACATAAAGCCACTATGCAACACTTTATAAATATCATACATCAATCTGTTTATAGAGAAGTTTGACTTATGAAGATATTTATTTAATGTACTACAAAAAAGCACTTAGATTAGAAACAACAATATAAAATGTCCTCTGAAAAAATAAAGGTTTACTAAAATCATTAACAAGCAATGGTATTCTTAGCTTTGTCAGCTTACTGAATAACTATTGACAATTATGTCAAAGTCAAGGAAGTGGCAAGAATATAAACTCTGTTACAGGCAAAAGGAAAGAGACTGTATACCTGGAAAAAAAGTGCTTACTGTTAGCCTAAGCAAAATCTAAGTAAACCAGTCTCATCAAAATTCTATAGCTGTCATTTTTCCTGTTACAGCAGTACTGACACTCACCATACAGATTAATGTAGGAAAGTCTCATTAGTGTCATAGTCAAAATTGTTGCACAAGAAGTCTTATAAATATCTATCCCATTTCTTTTGTGTTATGCTTCCCCTCCCAGGGTCATTCTGAGTGCTAAATTTAATAGTGACAGCGTCTTTTAAACAGGGAGCTGGTGAATGTCACAGTGAGTCCTCAGCATCCTGGTTTGGGGTGAGTGTGGCACCAGTGAAGGTCCCTGTTCCTTACTGTTCAGTACACGTGGGCTTGGTTTTATACACTCAAGTTATCATGTTCTGTTCACCTCTCTGTGGTTCCCAGCTAAACTGTGAAAGCCCAGACATTTGCTGCAATCTTGTAGTGCAAATCCTGTAGCCTTTACTAATAAATGGGGAAAAAAATTTGATTTAGTGGGTGACAGTGTTTGGGCTTCTTTTATGAAGCTTGCCATTAGGATATTAACTTTACATAACTTGTTACAAGGACAGAAAGATTTAGGTGAGAAATGTATGGACTTTAAAATTTTAAGATCTTTTCATAAAAGATTTTTTTTTTCCTTTTTAAATGTAAAAAATGTTCTGCTTTAGGACAAGTATTTGGGCACATTCATCATTGCTTATAGTTCCCAGAAGTCAAATCCCTCAGGTAATAAAGCCCTCATGACGTAGCATGCTAGTGCAGCTGATATACAGGGCACTGTTGTTAAGAGTTCAGTCTAACAGAGGGAGAATTGTATGATTCAACCTGAGAAGAGATAAAGGCAAAGACTGACATTTGAGGAGTATAATCAGAGGGACTGGGAAGTGGGAAGAATTGCAGCCAGACCATAACTGTGATCTGGCTGTAAAAAACTTCAAGAATCCTTTGTCTATAGAAAATCACTCAGTCAGTCAAGTCTTCAGGGATTAGAGTAATGTACCAAATTAAATTTGCTTTTTTTTTTAAAAAAGGTTTCAACCCTTCCTTCATGTCTGGACATTTAAATCTCAGCATGGCACTAAATGTTCTTTTTGTATTACAAAGTGAATTGGAGATCTTTAAAGAAGCTGCTAGACTTTTATTTTGGTTTGACAGAATAGCTATATCATTAGATGAACAACAGGATTTTATAGCTACTAAATTTGATTCTGAGTTGTTACTTGTTAGCTTGGAGCTACCTTAGACACATTTTTGTGATTTAATAATTCATTCTCTAATATCAGAAAAATTTTCACATTATCTTTCAAAGAAAATGTTATTTTTATTTAAACAAGATCACAAAATAAAGGTTACTTAGATTCACAAGCAATGAAGTAAAGGATACTGTAACAATCATTGAGTTGGAGCCACAATGAAACAAAACTCAGTGTATTCCATTAAATGATACTTGTTCATACTAGAGTATTGTATTTTAGAAAAAAAAAAACTTTTTTTTTTTTTTTTAATGGCTATGATGTCAGATGCATTAGAGGCCTTGGTGGACTGGTAGATTCTTCATATGGCCAGTTATTCTTACATGAAAAACAAAGAGAAACTTCCTTCTTTTTCTTTTTCTTTTTCTTTTTCTTTTTCTTTTTCTTTTTCTTTTTCTTTTTCTTTTTCTTTTTCTTTTTCTTTTTCTTTTTCTTTTTCTTTTTCTTTTTCTTTTTCTTTTTCTTTTTCTTTTTCTTTTTCTTTTTCTTTTTCTTTTCCTTTTCCTTTTCCTTTTCCTTTTCCTTTTCCTTTTCCTTTTCCTTTTCCTTTTCCTTTTCCTTTTCCTTTTCCTTTTCCTTTTCCTTTTCCTTTTCCTTTTCCTTTTCCTTTTCCTTTTCCTTTTCCTTTTCCTTTTCCTTTTCCTTTTCCTTTTCCTTTTCCTTTTCCTTTTCCTTTTCCTTTTCCTTTTCCTTTTCCTTTTCCTTTTCCTTTTCCTTTTCCTTTTCCTTTTCCTTTTCCTTTTCCTTTTCCTTTTCCTTTTCCTTTTCCTTTTCCTTTTCCTTTTCCTTTTCCTTTTCCTTTTCCTTTTCCTTTTCCTTTTCCTTTTCCTTTTCCTTTTCCTTTTCCTTTTCCTTTTCCTTTTCCTTTTCCTTTTCCTTTTCCTTTTCCTTTTCCTTTTCCTTTTCCTTTTCCTTTTCCTTTTCCTTTTCCTTTTCCTTTTCCTTTTCCTTTTCCTTTTCCTTTTCCTTTTCCTTTTCCTTTTCCTTTTCCTTTTCCTTTTCCTTTTCCTTTTCCTTTTCCTTTTCCTTTTCCTTTTCCTTTTCCTTTTCCTTTTCCTTTTCCTTTTCCTTTTCCTTTTCCTTTTCCTTTTCCTTTTCCTTTTCCTTTTCCTTTTCCTTTTCCTTTTCCTTTTCCTTTTCCTTTTCCTTTTCCTTTTCCTTTTCCTTTTCCTTTTCCTTTTCCTTTTCCTTTTCCTTTTCCTTTTCCTTTTCCTTTTCCTTTTCCTTTTCCTTTTCCTTTTCCTTTTCCTTTTCCTTTCTTTTTTTCTTTTCTTCCTCAATGTCTAAACTCTCTGCCAAGCACTCTCAACCAGTTTGCTTCTTTTTGTAGGTAGATATTGTTCAGTGATCATTCTTGCTTAACATTTATGCTAAGAGACAAGCTTTGCTTTCCTTCTGGTTCTAAGTGATTGTGCATGACATAAACAAGAGCTTCACAGATTTTTTTGCCTAAACTCTGACTGGGAAAGCTCAGTTGTTTTCTAGCCCTACTTTTTTCCTCTTCATCCCCCAATCTACACACAATCCCTCATAAATTAAACACAGCAATACTTCCCACATATGTATTTATATTTATGTGGAAACATACTGGACAATAGAAACAGAATTTAATTTTTATGTTTTATTTACTTACCTGTGAAATACCCTAAAGCTTTTGCAGTTATAGGCTTATCTGCAAAAGTATCATTTCTGCTGTGAAGAAACAGCAAATTCTGCTTGTCTACTTAGTGTACCTCCAAATCAGGTTCTCTGCACTTCTTTCCTCTCTCCCATTCCTTAGAGAAAATATGACTCATTCTGCCACAGCATGTTTCAATATGACAGGAATGTCTTGTACTCATACAACTGCACTTTTTTCATGAAAATATGGCTCTCACGTCATCTATATTGTACCTTGCTATATTACATTTTCTCAGAATCGTATATGTTTACTCAGAATTATAGATGTTTATGTTTTCATTTTGCTTCAGCAAATCTGGTTCTTTCCAAAACTGCTTAAAGAGGCTGGCAATGGACTTCTACCATTTTTCGCAGTCCAAGCATCCTCTTAATATCCTGTGTTATATTTTTATTTTTATATTTATATATGATTATATTATTTTTATATTTATATTTCATATTTTATTTTTATGAAT